>WBNO01032669.1:86359-147605 GCA_013400575.1 Peucedramus taeniatus
AGCTCGGGCCGGCGGCGGTGCTGGTCGCCCTGCGCTCGTGTAGCGGGGGAGGAACCCCCGGTCCGGGGGCAGCGCCCCGGGGAGCGGCGCCCGCGGGACAGCAGCGGCCCCTCCGCGGGGATAGCCCTGCTGGGGGCGGCGGTGCCCTTGTGTCGGCTGAGCCGTGCCTTAAAATATTTCGTAAAAATGAATTAATTCTTCACCTTCACTTCTGATTTTTTTGTGTTTATTTTACTGGGACCTGGGCCCTTTTTTTTTTTTTTTTCTCTTTTTTTAAAGGTGTTCAAGTACCTAACTTTTTTCGTTCGTTACGGACTGAGATGTGATCAGCCTTTGGTGTGCTCCTGCCCTTTGTTCAGACACACGGTGCTTGTAGTTGCTCATTTTATTTGTTAGGAGCAAAGACTCCTTGAGGGCAGGTCTACAGGCTGTGGTTTCGAAAGGGAGCTCATATGGCACCCTTTGTCTTGGGAAATTAGGATACGGTAATTCCCGACTTCTGGCCGCACAACCGGTGTTATGATAAGGTTGCTCATTGCTTGCAGTGGCGGTAGGAAGTGCTGGAGGTGTGTTGGAGAGACCATTAGGGCAGACGTCTGTCCAGAGAGGTGTGGAAACCTTTTCAGTTTCTGGATTCAGTGCGAGCAACCAGTTCCTGCGTTTTCTGTGGAGTTGGCACCTGCAGCCCGTGCAGGAGCTCTCGCCGTATCCCTCTTTGGGAATGGCTTAGTTCCTGCATCAGGGACAGCTCACCTGCTGGTTCTTCACATCCTCTAGTAGAGATTGAGATGATGCTAGAAGTTTAATGAAAAACTTTTCTGTGAGTAAGGCAGTAGGACACTCCATCTCTTTTTCTCAGCCTCTGGAGAAGATGGAAAAATAGATTTTTGCAGAATGGTTGGTGGATCATGTTGTATGGATGTAAATGAGAACCAGCTCTTCAGGAGAGAGATGAAGAGCTGTAGTTACTCAAAGCGTGTCTGTAGCATGTGTGTGAATTAAATTAACAAAAACTTCTCTGATCAGACTTGCAAGTAGCTTGTTATAGAATATCTGACTTGGACAAACCTGTGAAATAGTGACGAACACTTAGGACAAGGTGTCTGGATTGTCAGTGGGTTTATAAAAGTGCTCAGCTTTAAGAGTGTTGACTGGTGGAACAACAGGCAAAAATAGGTGCCAGGAAGCAGACGGGATGAATTGAGACTGGAAGGAGTAAGGGATTTCTTAACTGGATAAAGAAATAAGAGCCTGAAGCAAGCAGCCTGCAGGGATGGGTGTGGAAGAACTCTAGTGTCAGACAGCCAAGGTGGGACCAGGAAAAGTGTATTAGAAAAATAGAAATACTTCAGATGTTGGCATGACACTAAGGCTGCCAGAGTTCAAGAAGTGTTTGGACAATGCTCTCAGGCACTCGATGTGATTCTTGGGGTTGTCCCATGCAGGAGTTGGACTGAATGATTCTTGTGGTTCTGTTCCAATCCAGGAGATTCTGTGATTTGTAGTCGCTTGTGGCAGATATTTAAGCTTGTAATCAGTCCTTCATGCTGTATTAGAATGTATATAACATTTACAGATTGTACTTATTTTACATATATTTATGTTTTTCTCTGAATGTAAAATAAATGACTTGTGCTTCTTTAGTTTTTTAGTAGCTCCCAAAAACTCTTAACTAGTACTGGGCAGCTGCTGTGGTGATTGCTGGATGCTTGTGTAAATTGAAATACAAATTAAAGAGGCAAAAATCCAGGTGGGGGCTTTTTTGCTTGAGTAATTGTCTTTAAATGTTAAACTTAAAGTAAGAAAACAAAACAGCCTTCGACACTCATGTTCTGTTTCAGAGTAGCGTGACTGAACTTTGTAGTGTAGGATATTTTGGTGGTCATTAAATAGAAAGAAAAATCAGATTCCACAGGAAGATTTATTTAGAGTGAAGGGAGTGGTACCCTGTAGGAATATCATAGCCTAGTTGGAGGACACAGTTATTTTGAGATTAGAAGCTTCAATGTGCATGTTGGTTAGAAGCAGATCAGTGTTGAAGTGGGGACTTGACACTAGAGTGGTGCCAAGTATGCAAGAGTGCCTTAGGATTTGAAACTTTGTACCATCACTCAGGAGGGGTTTTTCCCCTTTTGAGAGACGCAGTATATATGCAGGGAATAAAACTCAATGATTGGGTTTTTCCACTTTTTGGCTCGCTTTTGAACTCATTGTAGCAAAGCTAAGGCTGTTAGCAGGTTATATGAAGTGATAAATAAGGCCTCAGTGATGTCTGTTTGCTTTCAAGGCCCCTGGGAGAAGGCAGTGTTAGTGGCTGGGCTTCCCTGTCTGTAGAGCCATACCTTTGCTTTAATGGATTTGCCTTCTCTTGCTCAGGGAGTGCAGGGGAGACACAACTTGGGGATGAAGCTTTCTTAGCAGAGTCTCAGCATTGCTGAGAACGTGGGTTTTTTCTCTTCATTTTTTTTCACTCCTTTCCAAATGTGCTACCATCACACATTCCTGGCTCTGTTGGAGCATGCCATGTGATGCTATTTTTGACTGCTCAGAGAATTACTGTAGCAGGAACAAAGGACAGTGATGGGGGAGAAGTGGTCCCACGGGGTCTTGAGAAGAAAGAGATGGAATTCAGATTAGAAGCCTCCAAAAAAATCTTGTCGTAGAAGAGGTGAAAAGTAAGACTTTGAAAGAACAAAGGTGAAAACAACATGTGAAAACACTTAGTTCTCAAAATGTTACCCTTTCCCATGAGGGGACTTTTTGAATGGCTTTCAGAGTAATGTTTCTCATATGTTGACCATAGATTTATTTGGGCAGTAAGCTTGCCTTTTTCTCTAAGCCTTTAACAGAGATGATTGATTTACTGGCTTTGATAGAGGGATAGAATTACTTTCAAACTTTGAAATACATAATAAGCACCTCAGGTAATTAGCAAGCCTACATCTATCTCTCTTTAAAGTGATCAATGGCATTAATTTGGTTTGGTAACCATGGCTATTTTCTCGTTCAGCAGCCATATGGTATTTCTGAGTTTAGTGTGGTTTCCTGTAGGTGGTTTTTACAGAGTCAGCTGGGCTTTGGTGTGAACTGTAGCAAAAATTAAATACTATGGGAAGGTGCAAAAATGTTCTTATATTAAAAGAGGAAAAAAAAAAGGTTGCTTTAACTTTGGGGTAAGGGTAGATTGTAGCCTCTAAATCACATGTTCAGGGAGACTTAGGAGAAAGCAGAACAAATTTGTAACTGCTGCTTGTTTGACACTGAAGATTTGTAATGCAAATAATGATCAACAGATCAGTGTTTTGTTGTAAACAAAATACTTTTTAGCTTTTCTGTAAAAAGGAGACCCCTCTTTCAGTATCATACCCTTTTAAGGGGTTTTCTATCGAGGTGTGATACATTACTGCTGTTGTTAAATATGTCATGATATTAATAGAACAGCCACAGGAAATTTCCATCTGAGTTCTGATTTGTTTGAGGCTTGTAGTAATGAAGAAAGTGTGAATTTTATCTGTCACATGAGAAGTGGCTGAGGGAACTGGGGTTGTTTAGTCTGGAGAAAAGGAGGCCCAGGGGGACCTTATTGCTTTTTACAACCACCTGAAGGAGGCTGTAGACAGGTGGGAGTTGGTCCTTTCTCCCAGGTACCAAATGATAGGGCAAGAGGAAACATCCTCAGGTTGCTCCAGAGGAGGTCTAGATTGGATATTAGGAAAAATGTCTTCATTAAAAAGATGGTCCAGCGTTGGAACCGGCTGCCCAGGGAAGTGATGGAGTCACCGTCCCTAGAAGCGTTCAGATAACACGCAGGTGTGGTGCTTACAGACGGGGATTAGTGGTGGACTTGGCAGTGTTTGGTTAAGGGTTGGACTCTATGATCTTAGAGGTCTTTTTCAAGCGTGATGATTCTAAGATTTGAAATCAAGAGCTTCTGAGAAACATTCTGGGCATCAAGGAGCGTAGTCCAGCCAAGCTGGTGAAAGCTAGGATAACAGAGAGGAATCTGGTTGGGAAGCTCGGAGCTCTTTCTGAAGCAGTTTTATAAAGGTGAAAAATCCTGGGGTTGTTTTAAGCTGACCTTTACTCTATGCTTATAAATAGCAGCTTACATTTCTCTGTGGGAGATTCTCCAGCATGCAGTATTAACAGAAATAAATCTATCTGGGAGAGTTGTGGGAAGGGGAACCAGTGTTAGATGGTGATCTTGGAAGGATATCTGGAAATGGAATCAAGATCTGGAAGTAAGGAGAGTGGGGCAAAGAAAAGCAACAAAAGTGGTATGGGGAAATGGAATGGGGCAAAGCCAGGGATCGCAGAAGGCTAAAGGTTGCTGATGGTATTGTAGAGTAGTGTAGACCTTGCAAGCATAAAGTTTTCTGGTTAGTAAAGGTGGCATTGAGGAGAGACAGAGAAAGAAACTGTGTGGTATATAGGCAGCAAAGTGCCATTTAAAATTAAGTAGAAATACACGTGAAACGCACCAGAAAAAGAATTAGTGGCTGTAAGGTGCGTGTTCTTGGAGTGTGTGGAAGGAAATGAGAATAGGGCATGTGGAGCCCATTCCTGTGAGGGAGGAGAACTTCAGTGCTGAGGTGGGGAAGCAGCGGTCTTGTGGTATGGAGACACCTTAACGCTTGCAGCCCCAAATGAGAGAAGCTCAAGAGAGGCATGTTAGTGTGCTATGCTGGGTGTTCTCAGTGGTGCACAGCCCAGAATGCTGCTCACAGTGTGCACAGCATATAGAAGCTGTGAAAGAAACATTCTTTCTGCCCTCCCTGTTCTTATTCCTCCCCCCATCTTTATCCTCTATGGGAGACACTAAAAACTTTCTTTCTGGTAGGTTGGTACAGTCAACATAAGACTTGAAATAATATCAGCTTTCTGCATTCAAGTCTCTGAAGAAAGGTCTTGCTGTGTATTTTTATGTATAGCATTGTTGTTTTTGTAGAAACAGATAAACACAGCATGATAAAAACATTCTTGTGCTGTCTATAGTACAATGTAACTCTTGTGCTATATAACACAAATTAATAAAAATGACTAAATTAAGCCATAACTAATAGCAGATGGAAACTGTGGTTGAGTCTTGTATAGCCTCTTCCTGTTAATGAACTTCACATGCAGATGAAATGGGAGGGAGATAGGCTTTAATAATGGAAAATGTTTGCCTTGTCATCTGAAAACACTTATGCTCCTGGGTGAAGCCTGTGTGCTCAGCAGTACTCCTTTCTTGTGCAGAGCTGGAGTGTTTAGAAATTAAACTTGTTATTCCTGGGTTGACAAGTATATCTCCCCCTCCTAGAGCTTTAATTCTTATCTTTCCTTTTTATGTAACCAGGGCTGGTCAGGGGCTGTAAACAGCCTTGTTTTAGACTTCCTGGTATTTCCCTGTGCCATTGCTATCCTTGCATGTGATAAGACTTGCCTGCTGGAGCTGAACTGGGGAGTCAATCTCAAAGGCACTAAGGTTTATTGCCACAGCTAATACTGGTCTTTTGCCTTGCTTTTTAAAGTATCCTGTCTGCTGTTTACTGAGTGTTTTGAGAGAGTCTTGAGGAGAATTGTTTCAGGTTTTGAAGTTTAAGTACAGCATCATCTTCCTGTGACTTGTATGTGTCTGGTCAGTGACTATGCTTGAAAAATATTTTGGACATAAAATGACTGTTATGAGTAACAAAATGATACATCCGAAATAATAATAAAAAATCAGAGATTTTATTTTGGGACCAAGATACGATCTCTGATAGCCACAATCAAAGAGACAGCGCCGAGCCCGGGATCGGCGCTGGGTGAGCTCTGGTCTGACCTCTACCGCGTCAAACCCCCTCTGTTCACAAATGCTGCCTCCATTGGGTCGGTTTTTATACAGTTTTTTTCACCTGGGGCAGAGGTTCTCCTATTCTTTTGTTGCTTCACGTATTCATGAGGTTTCCTTTTCTCTGTGCTGGACTGGACAAAGATGTGCTGGACTGGACAACGACGTTTCTGGGAAGTGATGACCTGGCATTCAAATGCGACGGTCTAACGAGCCTGGTTATCTCCATCGTGGATACTTATCGAATGATCATCGCCTGAGTGTTTCCCGATCTGTCCCAGGAAAGGATTTGTCTCCTCTTAATTAGGTTTCCCCTCCGCTGCCATCTGCAGTTTCGTAATTCTGTGAAGCAATCTTTTCCCAGGGCTGCTTGTGGGTTTAAAACTTTCAGAGATTTTTCATACATGCACAACTTATTACATCTATATTTTGTATGAGCATGAATTACTCCATAACATATATCACATGACTGACTTAAGAAATTGTTTCTTTGAATGCATCTCTCTTTAAGGCTTCTTTCCCAAGAATTTGGGAAATTCCCATACCTTATTTATGTGTAACATAATTTTTCTTTGTTTTAACTTAGCGAAGATTCATTTGCCAATGGGCTCCCCTTCATGAAGTGTTTGTGATTAAATATTTATAGACAGGATGGAGCATTGGTAGTGAGATTTGAGAAGACCCATGTTGTAAACACAAAATCCATTCTACCTGGAATGTGCGTGGAATGGTGCAGCTCAGATTACACTTGTGCTTCGGGGTAGTGTTGGAATTAAAGCTGGGGGTTTTGGAGCTTGTTTGTTGTTTTTTTTGCAAAGCCTCATTTGTGGTCTTCCGAGTTTTGCACTTTCCTATTACTTGTTGTAAGACCTAGAGAGTGCTTGATACTTACAGGCTTAGACTAAAAATGCTTTTAGACTTGATGTGAACTTAAAAGACTTTCTTAGGAATTTTCTCCCTGTTGTGTTTACTGAAAGTAGTTGCTGTGCTCAGCAATACAGCTGATAGGATCCATTTGTAATGGTAAAAGTATTTAGTATTGAAACACTCCTCTTGGACAGCAGTTCTTGAAGTTGCATCAAAACTGGGTGATGTGGAGATATCTTTGGGTGGGAGGAAGGAAGAGGGGATTTTGAGAACTGGGTAATTAATTAAAGATTGCTGTGGTTATGATGTTTTGGGCTTAGAAAATTACAGAGTGCTATGCCACATTCTTTGAGTATGCAAGTAAGTTAAAATATTTTCGCTAATACATATGCTGTTCTAAATAATTATATAAAGCTGAAGGGAATTTTTGCCTTTTGGAATAAACTTTACCCTAGTCTTATACATGTGTTCTCACTTATTGTTGATAGCTTCTTTAGTACTATAAAAAATTATAGCAGGTATTGCAAGAATTCAGTAACTTCATCTTAACCCTTTGAGGTTAAGTCCTGTGAAATGTATGTCATGCTGATAGCTTTCTAAAAACATAATGGAATTAAAACCAAAATCCATTATTAAAACTAAAAGTAAGATCATTAATATAGTTTAGAACTCACTTCTGTGGCAGTGAAGTCTAAGATCCTGAATGGTCCTAGACACTTTCTAGGCCTGAATTAGGCATTGGGTATTTTCTGTGACAGTGAAACTTTACAACCTTTGATTACAAACAAGATTTGCTTTAAGGGTTTTGGAAATGTCATTGTGTAATAATGCATATACACCAAGACAGCTGAAGAAAGTAGTTGTGGTTGACTGTGAGCTGTAACTGGGGTGTTTTTTTTTGCATTACTGCTTAACTGTTGCATCAGTAAACTGCTTTTCTTTGCTGTCAAGCAAAGCCAGTTTGATCTGCTACAAACTGAGTACTTTGGCAAGTGTTCTCTGTCAAAAAATTGTAGAGATGACATTAGTGGGAAAACAATTACTTACTTTGTACGTAGTGCAGTTAAATTATGACTAAGTATATTGATTTGCCTGGCCAAGACACAAATTTCTTTTTTTTTTTTTCCATGGCCATTCCATAAGAGGGTCACATGGTGGTGTGTTATTGCCCTGTACATGGTTGAATTTTACAAACCAAACTGCTTCCTGAAAGGGGTTTTAATATTTTTTTAATAGATTTTGATCACTGATGTGTGCTGCTGAATGGATTGGGGAAAGCTTGTCCCTCTCTTAGCTTTTGTTACTTTGCAAAGCTCTTTAACCTCTCATTTTTTTATGGCTTTTCTAATTACATACACAATAAACAAGTTACTGTCCTCCAAAAAGATAAGATTTTCTATTTTTGTTTTTACTATCTAGGCAGGAGAAATTGCATCTGTTTGCTTGTGCCAAATACGATTTTTTTTCTTAAATTGGCATCTTATCCTCTAACCCCCGAAGGCAATTTGAATATGCTGTTTAGAGCTCCTTGCTGATTTTAGAACTTAGGATGCTAAGTCTGTAGACCCTACAAATTGAAGGCTGCTGAACCTGTAAAACCCACAAACTGGAGCCATAATACCAGGATTAGGAGACTCTGAGATGAATTCTTGAGTGCTGTCTCTTATGTACTGTTCCTCTCATCATTGCCCTCTCTGGTTCAGGGAAGGCTTTGGTGGTCAGTGCCTTAGTGTAAAAGGGGTATTAGGTTAACATTTAGTCAGATGATAATAATTGGTCTGAATGATAGCTCGAAACAGTTGTACTACTTTACTCTTCAAGACATAACACCAGCCCTTCTGTCAGCCCTGATAACAGGATGTTCTGTGGTATCTTGTTTGTCTTTTCTGGAAATTTGTGTTCATATTTGTGTTATGAATTTTCCCCATTGTATTACAGCTTTGAGCAGAATGACTGGAGCAGAGTAGAAAACAGAAATGCAGCAAGTGAAAAGTTAGAATGAAGTAAATATTTTGGTAGTTCTTAATTGGATGTGGTTAACTCTTCTGTGAGCTGCTTCTGGGTAGCTTCCATGGTGTGCTGTGTCATGTAATGAACCATGGGCCAAAAACAACACTCATGGGCATTCCATGGAGAAGAGCAGGTGCTTTGTTCCACTGCTTAAATTCTTCTTTTCTCACAGTTATCTCCTTCCACTGAATTCAGACATGTACAGACAGCTTCCTGAGCTGTCTGTATTAACAATACCAAGTAGTTTTAGGTGTAGATGTGGCTGCTGTGTGCAGCAGCTATGCCCCTGTCACGTGGTCATCCTTCGTCCTTGTAAAGTCCTGGCCAGAGGCTACACAGAATGAGCTGAAGGCATGGTGGGATGTGCACCAGCATGACTGGCACAGCTCAACCAGGACAGGAGGCAAGAGACCTCACTTAGCATCAAGGAAGTGTTTGGTGGTCAGTGAGATCATTTACATCTGCAACATAAGACTTTGTTTTTCCCAGTTTACCAAACTGGACTGTTGTTAATTTGAATGTGAAATGCTGCTGAGTGTTTATAAATCAGGGTGCAGACAACTAATAAAACATCTGAGTGGTGAAAATATTCTAAAAAATCAATTGGTTGCAACCTTTTTGGAAAAGGTTTGAATGAACTTTCTTCCCAGGAAAACATTTAAAAATTCTAGACCGTATGTTTAGTACACTTGTTTCATATATATCTTTATTACAAGATAAGCTGTAGTTATACCTTACACCAGAAACAGAAGCATAGGAATTTTTCTTATATAAGGAAGATGATGAAGAACCTTAGAAAAGGGCTATTTTGGAAAGCAGGTGAAACTTAAAGAATAATTTGGTTCACCTGCTTCCTGGTCACAGAATGATTATCAGTTTCCATGTAGACAGATAAAGTTCTTTAAGTGGGGAGAAAGCCAGGCCTGGCACCTGTATCTAAGTGGATCAGGTAGAAAAGAAGCCCGAGAGTTCTGGAGTCCACTTGCAAAAACATTGCAACAAATGTGAGCTATTGGCTAAGTTTTTCAAGTAATAAGTACAAAAAGTGTTAAATAAACGTCAGTGTGGATTTTCTCAGACCAAAATTTACAACCAGTCAAATCTCCTTTTATGGCATGGTATCCGGTCTTTTTTGGGAGGAACAAATGTGTTCTTAGTTTAGTTAGTTATTCTAATGGCTTTTTCTGTATTATAAGCAAGGATGTTTCTCTAAATACCGTAAAGTTGGTGAAAAGCCTTAAATAGTTTCAATGATCACTGTCAGACCAGAGGATGTGGAGACTGAATGCTCTCTGCAGGGTTCTGTCACTAATTTTGACTTAAGTGAATCGTTAAGGCTGTGCAGTATTAGCAGCAGATGGTATCAAGCTTGGAATTGCTGTGAATGTGTTGGAAAATGTGGATAGGGTTCAGAGAGACTCGAGGACAGAGAAGAAGCAGTCTGGGAGGGAGAAAACCATACCTTTTGGATGAGGACAAGATTCAAGATCCTCCATTTACCATCTTTGTTCGAGAAGACCATGGAGGAGTAGAATGAGTTTTATGCCAAGAGTTCTGGGGATGTTGCAGTTGAGAATCCTAACAGATAGGATTCTGTTAACACAGCTGCTGCAAACAGCTTGGATGTACTGTAACATGTAAGTAGGATGAGTTTCTGCATATCACATAACAGTCCTTCATGCCAGGCTTAAGCATTTCTCCCCAGGAAAAGCTCGATTACAAGATAGTATAGAGGAAAGTGTTATGGAAAGAGGAAAAATGAAGTCTTAAAATGTAATTATTTTATTCACAGAAAGATTGAGAAGCGTTTCCCTTACAGAATGGAAGACAACAGAGTGAAGGAAGAGTTTTCTTCAGGTGAGGTATAAACACGGAGAGCTTTTTTCAGTCTAGACTCTCCGACAACAGAACCACTGGTAACGTGCTTGAACTGCAATAGAGCGAGTGGAAACGGACTCCAGATTTCTTTTAATGGAAATTAAAAGTAGCAAAGAGCTGTGACCCACTGAAACAGATTGCTTGGGAAGACTGTGGTATTGCTATTTTTAGAGTGCCTCATAAGGCACAGATTAACTATGTCTAGACCGTGTTTTTCTCCCTCAGTCCTGAGAGGCAGGATTAGCTGATTTATTGAGCTGCTTTCTAACCATTAGAGTATTAGAAAATCCTAGAAGGGTTTCTAGAAAGCAGGGACATTCAAATTAAAAAGGTATCAAAGTGGTTAATAGCACTGGGCCCATGTTAACCACCTTCTCATTTTGTGATAATGGGTCTTGCTGTCAAAATTGCACATCTGTACTCCCTCATTTCCACTCCCTGCTCTTCAAAGAAAGTAATATTGCACTGAGGGAGAGGGGGAAATACTTTTATAAATCTTCTGGCTCACTTCCATTTCATGTCTGTAAATATCTTCCAGTTGATATACTACATGTATACTGATGGCTACGAACTTCCAGAATCATCTTTCTTCCCCAGCTGTATGTAAAATTGCTTTGGGCATGAGGGAGAAATTAGACTCTTCAAACCCTGTAGTAAGTTTGATATCAGATTCTAAGATTTCACACTGCTTAGCTCATTCCTCTGAGTCAGAATTAAGATATAAAATAAACCATTCCCTCATTAGCAGATAGCAGCCTTTATCTTGCATGCCTTTTTTTTTTTCTAAACCTGGCAGTTAAAATACATGAATAAGAGGCAGAGTACTCTGGTAGCAGGAACTTGGGCCTGGGAGACAGAACTGTCAGCATCTTAATCTTAGACATGTTGTTGAATTATCATTTGCTGAAGGGTGTGTTTAATTCCTGGCCCTGTTTTCCACACACAGATGTAATGCTGCAAGGATTAATTTTTGTCTGTAGCTGCAGAATTAAGACTCTCAGACTTGTCTTTCCACATTAAAAGTTAGTATGTAAGCCCAAGGTTTTCATTCATGAATTCCTAAGTTGTGTTTGAATTCTTCTGCTACAGTATCCTCAGGTTAAAGAACAATAATTTAAAATTCTGATAGGTTAAAAATATCCAACCTTGTGGTATTTTCCTTATATGGAAATATATGGACAATGCAATGTTTTTTTATTCCTTTGCTTTTTTGGTTCCCTGCTGTTGTTGAAGACAGCTCCTTTCTCAAAGACTTCAGATGTACAGTGTAGTTTTTTACCTCATTCATGATTTATAAGGATACAGAAAGATTGCAGAATTCAAATTTTACTGGAATCCCAGTCCTGTTATTTTCTAAGCAAGGAGGCTGCATTGGTATAAGCTGGTTTGTCTTGGAGCTTTGATACAGCAATACAGCCGAAGGATTTCTTTTTTAATTTAGTTCCTTTAGAGGCTGAGGGCAATGCTGTATGATGTCATTCTGGTTCAACAGACGAGCAGTGTTGAAGAGTGAGAGGGTTTGTGGGGTCTTTAGGGCAATGAAATACCTTTTCCAAGGCTGGTAGCATCAGGCTGAAATCCCTGTGGGCTTCTTCCTGCAGGTGCTTGTTTTAAGTTAGGTCTGCCCAGACATTTAAATTGATTATTATGGTGTCACCCTACAGGGTTTATAGTTCTTATAGTGAATTCTTTGTAAAAGAGCTGGCATCATTTTTAAAAGGTTATGTTGAATTCTCATTTCCTCAGAAGGTTGCCATGGATATGTCAGGTTCTTAATGTTTGTTTGCAGAGGAATGAGGTAGAGAAGGTTTATGGTGGCTATTTTCAAATGCATGTTCTGGTTTCAAGTGATGCTGTTCTCCCTGGAGCTGAGTAGTGAATGTGAATTCTGCTGTCTGCTTATAGAATGAAGTTTGCTTTGAAAAGAGTTAACACAGATGTTTGTGTGTATATCCTTACTTTGCATTAGCTTGTCAGTTGTGCAGGTTGCTTTATTCCCTCTGCAGTGAAATGACCCTGCTGATTTTGTGTGCCCTGTGTTTTATGTTAGAGTCCTGTCAGTCAGCATTGAAATAGGGAGGCAATGCACACACCTAGAACTAAGGAACTGCTGCTGCAAAACGTGCTGCATGTCATGCACCTGCATGAAGCAGAGAGGTCCTAGACTTGCTGTGATTGGGAAAAGGGGATGGTGAATTTTTTCTGGCTAAGAACTGGCATAACAAGGAAATCAAGCCATAAAACTCCTGCATGCACAGTTGAAATGCCTATGAGAGAGCATTTGTATATTGTATTACATAATTCAACACTTGAAGTATGTTTCTGCTCTGTTCTCTGCCTTCCAAGTCATCTGTTTTGCTCCTTCGTAGCTGCGCACTTACTTTTCTCCTCTTCCAAAATAAAGACCACAGAGATAAATGTGTTTATGTAACCTCTCAAATCTTGATTCAGAAATACAAACTGCTGACTTTGGAGCCCATGCAAATGACCTACACAGCACCAGACTCTGCTGTCAAGTAACCACTAGAAAAAGTATGCAATTAAACCAGACGTCAAACATTAACTTGTTCCTTTCCCAGAGCACGCTGGAAGAGGTGTGGGCAGGCATGTTTGAAAGCTGAGGAAAATGAAACCTGTTTGTCACAGTGAAGGTGTCACTGAGAGCTGTTCATGTCTCACTGTAAGCTGTGCAGTCCTTAAGGACGAGACAAACAACTGCTGCAGGACACTTGGTTCAGTTTTGGGTCAAATAACCAAAAGAGTAGCAAAAAGTCAAGAGGCAACATAGTGGAAAAGAATGAAAAGTGAATGCCCTGTTGTGAAAGGTGAAAGATGAGAGAGAAACACCTGTTAAAAGAAGCAGCTGCTAAAAATGGATGACCACTCTAAGTGGAGTAAAAGAATTAGCAGCAGCATTCTTGGTAAAATTGATCCTTGTGTACATCTGTGATGAACATAGTGATGAAACTCCAGAGTCACAATGACTCTGTTCCCTTCCACTTTGTAATCCAAGGTGGTTTCTTGATTGGGGGAGCATGCCTGGGCATGGTCAGTCTGTGCCAGTCAGTTCCCATATGAGCTCTACTGTCAACCTTTTAAAGTTACCTCACATGCAGAGTTTATTAAAAGTATTTTGAGAAAAGTGTGGTAGTCTTATGCCTTGTGTGTTCCAAAACCTTGAAATGTCTCTACAGAGAAGTGTCTTGTGTGTTTTAAAAAGTGTAAATGAAATGCCTTGTGTGCTAATTTTAGTGCAGTAGGTCTGAGTTTCCAGGTGTTATAGGTAAATTAGTGATTCAGCCAATTTAGTAATAATAAAAAAATGAAGATTTTATTTTGTAATCAAGATACAATTTGGATAGCCACAATTAATAGAGACAATGCCGAGCCCGGGATCGGCGCTGGGTGAGCTCTGGTCTGACCTCTATTGCATCAGACCCCCTCTGTTCACAAATGCCGCCTCCATGGGGTCGGTTTTTATATAGTTTTTTCACGTGAGGCAGAAGTTCTCCTATTCCTTTGTTGCTTCACGTATTCATGAGGTTTCCTTTTCTCCTCACTGGGCTGGACTGGACAAAGCCATTTGTGGGAAGTGACAGATCAGATGCCAAGTGAGGGGAACCTGGCATTCAGATGCGAGGGTCTAACGACCCTGGGTATCTCCATCGTGGGCACTTGTCGGCCGATCATCACCTGGGTGTTCCCCAATCAGTCCCAGGAAGGGATTCATCTCTGCTGGAGCCACGTCTTTTAGTTTGTTAATCAAGCTCTTCTCCGCTGCCGCCTGTGATTTTGCAATCCTGTGAAGCAATCCTCCCGAACCTCTGCTTGTGGGTTTAAACCTTTAGAGATTTTTCATACATGAACAACTCATTTATGAACATGAGTTATTTCACAATTACTCTTATATTTCATAGGAGCATGAATTAATCCATACCATCTATTACACAGGTGAAGGTGACAAGATGTTCTCTGGGTTTAGTATCCATAGCAATAGCCAGAGGTGCCTTTGTGAAGTGACAGGTACAGAGATAGCTGTGTTTGAAACTGTGTTTCATAGAAGAGCTCTTTCATTGCTTTTATAGATGTAGTGCAAAATATCTTGAGTGATTCATGTAAGCTAAATACCAGCCCCATTAAACATCTGCATTTTCCATTCAGAATGAGCAGTGTGGAGTCTGTACTTTTTGCACCTCTTTAGAGATGCAATTTCATTGGGTCCTTCCATGTAGCCAAACATCCAGTCAGGAGCGTGTGCCAGGGAGGGAACCCTTGCAGAGCAGTGAGACAAGCTGTAGTCTAGTTTTTTTTCACACAAGTTCAGCTTCTTTGGGAAGAAAGTGGGTGTGGATCTGAAGACATGTCCAGGACTAAATGAAGTTGTGAGAATATTTACTGGAATTGCCAAGAAGTGGATTTCTAGCTTCATGTTGTGAGGCTTGATATGGTACTGGCTCCACATGCTGCTCTAATATAGCCCATATCCCACAGATGTCCAAACTCAGCAGGATGTTAAAACATGACAGTGCTTGGAGATGAATGCCTTTTGCAGTCCATGCTTATTTCATTTTATTAGATGTTATCTTAAGAATACCAGTCTGTCTCTTCTGCTGATAATCACCAGTAACCAAATGCTCTTAGGTTAGAACACTTTTATGGCAGTTCAACCCTAATTTCCAAGTAGATTTCTAGGTTAAAAGCCACCATGTTTTTGTTTTGTGTGTTGGGGTTTTTTTTTCAGTCATCCCATATGTTGATTTCCCATACCTGGAGATTGTGCTGTACACAGAAAAGCCACTTGGCCCTTATGACAGGAAAGAAAACCCAAAGTGCGGTGTACATCTGTTCAGTGATCTCATTTTTCATCAATCCTCTTGGCCTGACCAAACAGCCAGCTTCCAAAGCTGACACTACCAACCATCAAGATCCTAATATTCACAGAGTAATCTCTATAAAATGCTTTCAGGTTAACCCTTAATACACAGTGAGAAAAATGCCACAAATGAAGAATGTTGGGATAAAAAAAAAGATACTTGAAATTTTGTTCTCTTATTCC
Source organism: Peucedramus taeniatus (assembly GCA_013400575.1). Lineage (NCBI taxonomy): Eukaryota > Metazoa > Chordata > Aves > Passeriformes > Fringillidae > Peucedramus > Peucedramus taeniatus. Next base: position 101,986 of record WBNO01032669.1, read on the forward strand.
AAAAGGGGTGACTGCTCCCATGAGTCAGTGGGAAGGAAGCTGAGCTGCCACCTTGTTCTTAAGTTCTTGCTGCCATATTGCTCTTCTGGAACAGGTCATGTGATATGGGTTATGTTTTGAACCAAATTAAATGAGGCTTTAAAGTGAGAATGCTCAGTATATGACATGTGTCAAGTTCTGTTTTGCTGGAAAATATTTATCTGTTTTTCCTCAAGGTGTTTTCACATAAAAGATCCCCTGTTGCGTGCAAGAACTGAAGCTTGTTCTATGAACCCTGAAAATCAATCTCAATATTCTGAATTTACGAGACTTAATTCTTCAGTATTGCTGTTTCTCTGTAATCTGCTTTTGGTGTAATTATTTTCCTTTGAGAGAGGAATGAATGTGTATTACTGCTTAAAAGAATCATATTTGAGAAGTTTGTCCCAAACCATAGGTTAGGTTTTAAAACTTACAAGTACCCTTTGTATGCAGATGGGATGTGGGAGTCTCCTGAGAGTTTGTGATTTGCACTTCTATGCTGCTTTTTGCAAACAGTACTCCATAGCAGGAACTTACCTCCAACTGTGTTCTTACAGGAATTTGTTTTTCTTGATCTCAGGGGGTGTTGCTTGTTTGATCCACATGCTCTTTATTAATCTTCTGTGCTGAATGCCTGAGAGAAATTGTGATAGGCAGGTATGGTCAGTTTAATAAATGAAGACGTTGTTGTATCTATTTGAAACATCACAAGAGGACCTCTTTGCTGGCTGGGGCTGTGACTGTTCTGTAAGGCTGCCAGGGTCTGAGAAAATTCATATTGAGAAATGGTATTTTTGAAGATTCTTGAAGGGTGTGGTTGCATTCATATTTCTCCTATCCACATAAGAAAAATAACTATATAAACAGTATGCTGTGATTCTTTCTCAAAGTAGTAAAGAGCAGGTATGTGGATTTACAAATAAAGGAATAAGAAATTATTGTCAGCTGTTTTTTCATTCTCATTTAAATAGCTGAACTATTTGATCTTGTTTCCTGTTGCTTTTAGTGATAATTTAGCTGAAACTTTGAGAAAGGATTCTTTTGCTTGTGGTGCTCTTGATGTGATGTCCATCATCTATAAAGTGATGACCAGGTCAGAGACCTAAGGCCTTGGAAGACTTTTATGTTGCATTGGGGTTTTTTTGTAAAATGTAAGTGTATTAATTTCAAGTACCCATTTTTTCCCTGTATTATTCCTTTCTCCTCCTTTTGGGATTAACAGAAAAGCAGTTATCAGCTACATAGCACCAGAATTCTGTATTCTAATTTCTGGGGAAAAAAGTCTCCTGAATAGAGAAGTCAAGTGAATTACTGTAAGCATGTGGTTTTTTGTGAAACTCTGAATTGGGCATATAAAAAGTCACTCTTTTCAATGTCTTGCTGTGGTAGAAAGAAGGTTTTTTACACAGGGAGAGTGTGTTCATACTTTCAAAAGCATGGCAAGAATTCCACTGTTCATAAGTAAAATGCACTTTCAAATATAGTGGCAATGCACTTAAAGTTGATGTTATGAAGTGTGCTTGCTTGCTCATCAGTTATCTATAACCTTTACTTTCTTGAAATATATCACTTTTTACACATTTTGCAGAATAAAAAATTGATGATTTGAAATGATTTAATTTAAAATTTCTTTTTGGATTGGCATTTGTGCAGTTGGTGTCACTTCTTGAGCAGGCTTTTTGCTCTGTTTTCTGTTTCTGGCTAAATAGGATGGATGTGCCTGTTAGGGATGTGTACTGGGAAGTCTCTGCTAGGGATTCCTTACGTCTGTAAAAACTCTTGAAGTGCAGGGGCAGCCTGCTCACCCTCCTGGCCTGGAAGCAGTTGTTGCACAGAGGCACTGGTATTCCTGCATACAGAAATTCTCCTGCAGACAGAAATTCTAACTTTTGAGTTATAATGGTAGTGAAGGGAGTCTGTGAAGTGCAAATACATGTTACTGGAGTATTGCATGTGTTATAATGACTCATATTTAGCAAAAGACCGTGGCTTGCCTCAATCCTGCATAGCTGCTGTTAAACTTTTATTTGTTTTCCCTGATATTTTAGACTTTTTAGCAGCTGTCATTAATGGTGTGGTTGAACAGTGTGAGAGCTAGTTGGAAACAGGTGGTGCATGCTCCAAATATCTTGAGATACAAATGATGGTCAACAGTGTTGTTACTGAAATGTAGATATTTGTGCCAGCTTGTGTTGGTTTTGCTTCAGCAGACCTTCTGTATTCTTTGTTGTGGAGAAGTACATACAAAGCATTCAAAAATGAATTAAGGCTTAAAATGTTGCTGAAACATCAATTTATTTTGCATTGCTAAGGCTATACAAAACCAGCATAGAATTTGCTGGCATTATTGTAGAAGGTATGGATTAAAGCAGCAGCAGAATGTCATGACTCTCAGCTGAAAGACAGCTTTGTATGGAGCACTTCATTTAGCACGCTGCAATTCCCACCCCAAAAATTCCCATGTCCGGTGAATGTGGCGTGATTATAACTGGGAGATACACTTGCATAGCACAGTGATATCTTTCACAAGCAGGCACTTTGGGAAGGCTCAAACTTCAGGCAGGATCTGGTATTTTGTACCTTATTCCATTTGCAATGGCTTATCCTGTAGCACAACATTAGTTTTGGGTCTTAAATCTGTTTGCAAATTGAGCCTTGTAAAGTTGCAGCTAAAAGTGCATAGTTTTGAGCATGCTGTAATTGAAGACTTTAGAGAAGAGGAAAATTGAGGCAATTAATTGGGCCTCCTTAATTGAATCTATGGCTGAAAGACTCTTTTTAAACCTTTTAAAAATATTATCCCTATCTCTGTACAATGTTGTTTTGCTAATCTGTTCAGTCAAGTAAATGAGGGTTGATTCAGAGCTTTCTTTTAAGCAAAGTCCCTAGACCATTAGGCTGGCTAAAATAAGTGTAGACATTTGGTTTTCATTAGTGTTGTAACTGAAACAAAAACATTTTAATGACTGATCCCAGAGTGTTTTGAAGTTTGTGCAACTTTGCTAGGAAGGTATTTAAGCTGTGGTATCAGTTGTAAGTTGGCCATAAGCCAGGGTTTCAAAGCTGTTTCAAACCAAGAAGTTGGGTTTCCAGAGTGTTACAAAACAGGGAAACTTTGAGAGGGGAGAAGTACTGGAAGGTAGTTACAATAAAATTTGCATTGGTGAAATGAAATGACCTGCTAAAAGGAGACAGTGACAATGTTCATGCTGTACTACAGTTTGCTGCTTTGTTAAAGAGGTGTTTCAGTTATTTGGAAAGAAACATGATTTTGAGCTTTAATACTTACATTAACAAAGAATTAACTGCCCAAGAAATAGTGTGCACATTTAGATGGGCTTTTGGTATCTTAAACTTCCACAAAATGGGATCCTGCTTCTACGGGAAAGAACTTAATATATTGTTTACAAGATCTAATTTAAAAAGTTCTTTTTGGGAAAATATTTAGGTTGGTCTTGGAAAATGATGGCAATGAAATTGGACAAACATTATCATGTGGTCTTGGTCTTGGACAAATAAAATAATCTATAGCTTTGCATTTGTGGGAGAAGCTGGAGATTGTTAAAGTGCTGTAAGATGAAGATTGCTTATTGTGTATCACGCTGTAGTCACAATAACATCTCGGGGCAAACCTGCAGAAATTGTTGAAATGTTCTGGGTGATCAGGGGTCAGTCAGGGAGGCAGGGACTGGATATCAAGAGCTTCATTATGGCCAGACTGCATTTTTGTGGTCGCTGCTTGGCTTGGGTACCAGAAGTACTGTTTTCCAGAATAGTCTTAGGTTTTGGTGTTTCTGTTTTATTTTTTGTCTTTATGGTTGATTTGGGTCTAAGTCGTAATTAGAAAAAGACCAGATGACTTCATATAGAATATTAGAAATGGGTACCTATTTGAGCTAGGGAAAACCAGCATTTCTAGCAAAAAACTCCAGAACTTCTCAGATGGAATTACAGAACAGTTAGTCTAAACATGTTTGAATTTTGAAGGGTTCTTTTGCATAGTTATAACCTTAGTGATTTATCTGTAGTTGACTAAAACCAAGTGTTCTTACAAAAATCCCTCTGTCTTAAGCAAGAAGCAGAGATCTGAGAGTTTCATCCCAGTTTTCCAGTTGTATATTTATACTCCACTTTATATATTCACCTTATAGGCATAGTGTTCTTATGTAGAGATTTTGCATATTGTGGAGGTTTTATTTGAATGCCTGAATTAAAGATTTTTACAAGTGTCAAATAATGAAAAGTTGCTGCCCTTCTGGGATGGATATGAAAAGTAGTTTTCTTTCCTCTTCTCCCATATTCGGTCTCCAGGATATTTCTTTTGTGGTTTCACTGTTGGGATGTTCTAGCTGAATTGTCCCATCTCCTAAAGCTTGTTGAGAGCATTGTGTACTTACACCTTCATGTTCTGCAGATGGAAATAAAGGAACAGATGCAGATTAATGTTTACTTTGGTTCCTTTAGCTACAGGTTAGAAATATATTCACATTGAAGTTGGTTTTGCTAGGCCATGTAATAGTCATCTGACCACAAGACCATAGTAGAGATAAAAAAATTTTGCTGAAGATACCTTGCCTCAGCTGAAGATTTTGATAGTACCAGTTTTGTGTGGTTCCACACCTGAGAAGGAACAATTTGTCATAATTCAGTTTAAGAAAGATAACTTCTTTTTGTAATCATAAAATGCTAGAAGCTCATCTATAATTACACTGTTCTCTGAAACCACTTCAGTCAGTCTTCCTTTTTTTTATACCTTCCCCCATTCTAATAGTCATTAGAGGTTCTTAAAAATATTACTTTCAAGTCTAATTTTAGAACTTAATTTCTTGAGAATATTTAGTTGAGATTTATTACTATTTGGTGGCACCATAGTCTTGGTACTGAAAGGAAATACTAACTTGGTGCTAGTACTAACATGAAGGGAAACATCTGATCTAGCCTAAGGCATTGAAAACCTCATTAGGAAGGGGAGAGCTGTTCTGTACCCTTTCGCTGTACCATTTATTCACTACTTTTTTTAATGTTGTGGTAGTTTGAGGAGAGATGAGCTGGAGATGGCAGAGGACTGAATAGCTGTGAGAAGGCAGAAAGAAGCCAAATCCTTATTTGTGCAAGGCCGGTCAGAGTGCTGGGTATGTATAGCAACAGTGATGCTTTTTGCAAGTGTGAAGGAACAGAATAAGCAGAAGGAGAATGCACCATTATTAAGCTGGAGGAAAGGCAAGTTGAGAAAGAATGTGGAATCTTACTGTCTCAGAGAGTGTGAAGTTATTTGAACCAGAGGCATGAAAAGCTTAACATCTTAAACAGCAGGTATTTACCTCTCTTCTAAAAGTCCTTCCGTTTGCATTAATAGTATGAGCAGCTAAAAGTTCCTGACAACCATAAAAATTTGCAGTGCACTAAACTTTGCTGTATTCCATGGTTAGCATCATGTGGCAGGGAATTTTAAAGGCTGATTGATTTCAAAGACATTAAGGTGCCAAACTTAGATTTTTATTGAATGTTCCCTTGTCAGGAGCAGACAACTTTCTCTGCTTCTGTTGTATTTCTCTCCGCTGTTAGGCTGCAACTGGGAGCAGTATTCTTTCTAATGAGACTCCTGAGCATGGAGCTGCAGTAAGAGCAGCAACATCTGCCTGTAATAAGGCTTTGCTCTTTTTCCTGCTTTGTTATTTCCATATGCCGAATGCCTGGTGGCTTCGTGCAGCTGAATCTTGCTCAAAGCACATGAGGTGTGGGGAAGAAAATGAAGGTGCAGTGTGCAAACCCAGGAGATGCTGGCAGCTGAGGAGGAAATAATGCAAGGTGGGAACATAAACTGCAAGGTCAGGAATGTGTAAGGCTCTTTAGTCTTTGAGACTATGAGGACAGAGTTTCCCAGTTCTGGTGAACTTCTCTGTGTGGTTATTCTCCATATAACTTTTAGTAAGGACAGCACACTCCTTTGCAAGGGAAATAACTTCTCTAAGTTCAGTGTCTTTTTGTATGGATGGGCTTTTTTTTCCCCTCCACACCTGGGAAAATCAGAATGACAAGAGTGTTGTTTTACTAGGGAGAATTAGGATGGAGGGTGGATGGAAATTCTGTGATTGGGAATTGGCTTCTTGATGCTGATGGAGAAGAAAAGCAGGGACGTGGGGAAAGATGCTGCAGTACTGATAAGAACTTTACTTTGAGAGAAGGACCTGAGGAATCAATCAAGAATAATGAGTCTTGGGTGGTAGTTGCATTAAAGGTAAATTGTAAAATACAGTAATTGACTTTTTAAAAAGAACTGGTCAAATGAGCCGTTATTATCTCTAAAGAACTGGAAACAGCAAAGTTGAATGTATGGGATTTGAAAGGCAATTAAGTAACTGAGGATTCTTTTTACTGAATATTTTTGTTATTTTCATTGTTCTTCTCATAATTATTGTTATATCTGATTTGACTCTGTTTAAAAGCAGGTAGAACAATTAAATGATTTAAAATATAGCGCAAACATAAGTGCAGCCTGATGGATGTGCTTGGGTGGGATGGAAGCTGGGCACAGGCTGTGGAGGGTGAGGTCCTGCAGCAGGGGAGGGTGTGCCACTAAAATGATATCACTGCTTCACTTTAACATCAATCCTATCAGTGGAATCAAAACAATTTCTGTGTGATTCATGGAATTGTTGACTTGGTGGGGTTTTTTCCTTTGGTTTGCGTCATTACTTGGGTAAGTAATGAAGGTGACTATAGGAATACTTACTTGAAATTTGGAATTAACTCTTTTTCATTTGATGAAAGAAGTACTTTGTCTGGGTGAAGATACTGGCATGGTTTCTCTATAGAAATGGAAAATTTATAGTTTTTAGGTGACAGAACTGGGAGTGAAACTTGCAAATAAAACATGCATGTGTGTGCTTTCCTGTTCCTATGTTCACATTACCCACTCAACATCTCTCAAGGGCCAGTGGCTGGAAATATTTACCTTCTGCATGGCCAAGCAGAACTGCACCTATATAATAATACCTAAAGATTAGAGAGATACTGTGTGTTCATGTAAGCCTTGACAGTTTTAGTCGTTTAATTGCAAAATAGTTCTATGACAGGGAAAGCAGCATCCAGCATTAACTACTTCTACAAATTTATTTGCTTTGTAGAAATGCAAAAATTGCAGTTCTTTGTTTATAAGAGGCATAGTTTTTAGATCAGACAATTTGGTTACATGGTGCAGAATTGATGATGCAGAGATAGGACTTGTGCAATGTCTGAAACCTACCCTAAAAATTTCATAGACTCCAAAAGTGAAACATTATTCAAACAGTATTAAAAAAAAAAATCATAGTTATGGACTTAGAGCTCAAATCACTCCTAAGGAAGTGATTCCCTATAGAGTTGTCCATTTTGTGGTAATCATACTTTTATCTGAAGAATCAGATATTTTGTTGGTTTTGAGGCTTATAAAGTTCTTATTTTGTGGATTGATTCAACACAATCATTGCTATAGTTCAGTAACAGAAATGTAAATACCTACAGTTGTATAGACTGCAGTGTGTAGCATTATAGCTGCTTTCTACGAGAGGTGTGATTTCATGAGCTGCAGAAAGCAGGAATGCCTTTTCTGATCCATAAACACATATGCTTCAGTACCATTACTAATGGTTTCTCCTAACCAGATAAATATTGGAGAGAACTGTGTTATTTCTGTACTGATTTACATGTGATTTCTCCTCCTAAAGGTGCATGCCTGTCTAAAAACATGCAAATGAAACTAATCTGTCTAACTTCCAAATCTTCAAGAAAAGAGACTTCTGGCTCACCTTCCTGCAGTAAGGAAATTCTTAGTTTTCTTTTTCTTGTTGAATGTTTATTTTGAGCAGCCCACTATGCCACTGATGACATTCAAGATTCCAGAAGCAAAATTTTAATGTGATTAACCTGAGACATTAAGCAGAGATTAATTTAGAATTTCTTAAGCATTCTTGGTTTATGGAGAGTAGAGGAAATCAACAGACTGTGAAATAGCAATCGGTCTGCCTTGAAGTTTTAATCTGGGAGTGGGAGTGCTGGAATGACAGATTTCTGCCTCCTCCTTGACTTTTACTTTTTGAGACTTTGCACTGCACTTTTTCAAACAAAGGTCATGAGTAGGAACACAGTCCTCTGCTATTCCTGAGTGCTCAGAGTCTTCTCTGAGAGGAGAGTGAGTGGGGTGATAAACTGTTTTCCCTCTTTCCATTACCTCATCCTTCCACCTCCTTGTTTTTCCAGTATAAGCCAGTGTTGCAGACACTACTTTTTTTCATCCTCCTATGGTGACCTGATGGGCAGATGGTATGTTTTAATGGTTTGGTACAAAAAGCCTAATTCTTATTTGTGCTGTGCTGTAAAAATTAAATGTGCACTTTGTGTTTCTGCCTAGCTGAGTGATTACAGGAAGAAGTGGTGTTTGTATTTGTCTCTTCTTTTCTCAGAGCTGGATGAGTATCTGTGCAGAGCTCATTTCAGGAGATGAAGGGGGCATGACAAACCACCTCACTACTTGCATCTATCTATTTTCTATCCCATCCAGCCCTGCTGCAGTCCATAAGAGCAGGTCCTGCCTAGGGAATGGAACAGTGTCTCAGATGCATTTTAGCTCTGTGAGTTTAGTGGCAACAGCTGCTTCCGTCTGTGTCCATGTGCAGGAAGAGATGTTCAGCTGAACAGGCAGCTTGCCTTTTTATTGTGGTATATATAATGCTCACATATGGTCTCAGTTTGCAAAGCTGCAGAATATGACAGATTTTTTTATAAAGCTCATTGAGCAAAATATGACTGTAAGAGTGTGTATGTTTATATTTTAAAAACAAACAAACAGCTCCAAAAAACCACCCCAGATCTCATAGTGGTAATTTGAAACTATGACCCGTTTTGTCATCTATCCAAATAAATTTCTGTTATAAAAGGCAGATACTTTAATTTTCTTTCTGTATTCTACCCTAAAAGTGAAATACTGTTTTCTGTCAAGGTCTCCAGAGAGGGAGCCAGGGCTTTTGGCCTGTATTCCCAGTTTTGACAGTGTACCTAGACTCTATTTGCACTGGCTGATGTCGTCACAGGCAAAGTTTCAGTTCATTGAGTCTGTGCAGTTCAGTCTGCAAAATATATTTTTGATGCAAATATATGTTTGGGCATTGGGATATATGGGAACTGTGGATTTAGTTATTAAAAACAAAAAACCAAAAGCAGTAAACTGAGAAGTAGAAAATTTTTTTTAGGATAAAGACAAGTGAATTTTCACATTTTCTTCTGAAAAAATCTGGATATTGTGTAGCACATAAAGTAATTTTTTGCTAAAACAGTGGATAGTTGCCCTACTACTTGTCTTAGCTATTGTTTTGCAACATCAGCTAACTTGGAGCCCATCAGCCAATTCTTTACTGAAATACTGTGATTAAACACTTATTTTACTTGTGCTTGCAGACAGAGGGGAAAGAATGGTGTAAGTCCTACTTCTGCACTAGACAAATTAATACACTGGCAGTTTAGCTTCTGTGAAGAGGAGCTGTGACTTGGAAAGCTTCACAGTTTTGAGTTCTGACAGAACAAGCACTAAGGTGTGATGCTGCCTTAGGTCAGGAAGAGGGAAGACAAACTGGATCTTCAGTCCCCTGCAGTGTGCACAGAATGGTGAGGAAGTATGGCATAACTAAAGTTTAAAAGTGTTAAGGTATTTGGAGCTAGTAGCTAAGCTCTGGTTCTTCCAAAGAAGCTTTTGATACAGGCATAAATAATGTTAGCTGAAAAAAATGAAAAGCAGACCTGCTCAGATATTCTCTCAGTCTGTTTTTATGTTTCCTGTAGAGTAGTTTTTTAAAAAAAATCATGTTTTATTCAAATGTTGTTGGAACTACTGGCTCCCTTTCTGCAATTCTGTGTGTTTCAGTGATCAGTATAGACATGTCTCACTTTGAAGTGGTCTATATCTAATTACCTTGTTGAAATTCCAAGCAGAGCTGCACTTAAAAATTTACACTGAGATTCCCTCATGAGGCTGAACAGTTCAGTCTGTTCATTTTCAATCCAGGTACAACTGCTTTTTCACTCAAAGACAAATTTGACTTCTTAGAAAAACTCTGTAGAAAGTGTGAAGTGGCATGGTATTCTGACAATGAGAAACTTTGTTCTGATCTTTCTCATAAATATCCTTTGCAGAGATGTGATTTTCCTAAATGAACACAAATACTTTGTACTAGTTTTCCACCTCAAATAAAGAATAGATAAACATGAGATCATATTCCTGATGTATTAAGAGTATTTGAAATCTGCGATCAGTTGCACACAAATATTTACCTTTTGATTGTTTCAATTACATGGATTTGATTACATTTTGGGTTTTGAGTAAGGTGCTTTATATTCATGCAGTAGGCAAGATCAGCCAGATGCTTCTGCCAAGGAATTACATTTCCTTGGAAAGCTAATTCATGTGGCTTTCCACACCCAGCACAAACTGCGTCACAGAGGCCTTGACTGGAACATCCTTGGGAGTCTTCTGCCCCACTGATAATCTCTGAGGGATACTGAAATAATATCAGGTCATTTTTGAGGGCAAGTCTGCTCCCTTTCCATCACTTCTGATGTTTCCACTGAGTAAAGCTTTTTACTCTCAGTTCTGAAATCAAATAATTTGTTCAATTTGCATGAGCAGTCAAAAAGTTGTCTGCTAACTTTTTTTTTAATGGATGCTGCCTGAAGCTGAGTGTCAATTAGCATGCTAGAGCTTTTCCTCTCCTACTCCTAGCATCTAAGCTTTATAGTTATTTTCAGAACCATTTCACGTGCCTATATTTAGGCTTTGGTATCTTTGTGACTTCTCTATCCTTGGTTGTTTTTTTTTGCATTTAAAATTTTCTTTGTTTTTAACAACTTTATTAAGCTGTTAGATAGCAACTTGTTAATAATTGTGTGGTTGGTAATGTCTAAACTTAAATATGGAGTGTAGATGTTGTCTGCTTTCACTGCGTTGTTTCAGACTTAAAAATTTTTGCTTGGAGATACAATAGATGAAATAATAAATCCATACCAGTTACTTTGTGGAGAGAATGAGATTGTGATGATAATTCCTATTAGTCTTGTTGTGTAAAAATTGCATCTTGGTCTAAAAGTCCCTAGATAACACAGTTTGGACAAGAAGTTATCGTCCAGAAAATGCAGAAATTAGATTTTAATTGTATCAGACAAATGAACAGAGAGGGTTACTGGTGAAACAGTGCGAAAGGGGAAAAAAGTCAGTTAATCTTTTTGACAAAGAGGTCTGCAGGGCAAATTTTAGGGAGGTGTACAAATATTGGGCTAGTAGTCATTGGACTCCCTGTGTAATGGCAGGATGAAACTTTACCTCTTGGCAAAACTTGTTTGGCTCAAAAAAATGTACAAAAAAAGTGTCAGATAGCTGATGGATGTCTCTAGCTACCAGTAGTTCCAAGACAGACACTGTTTTTCATAGCGTAAAACTTTCTTTTTTCAAGATTGACAGAGAAGGAAATTGATGTGACTGTTATTTTCAGATAATGGAAATTATCCTCACATCTTATCATTGTAAGTGACTTCTCCGAGACAGTGGTTTTCTTCCATAACCTGCATGATTTACAACCATTTACTTGTCTGCTGCATCCCTACTGCCATGGATGTCACCAGCCAGTGCACATCTGTCCCATCTGCTGGGTGTTTCAGCTGACACTGTGCTGCTTGAACTTAAAAAGCATCATCCAGATAGAAGAATATTTGTACCTAGCAGTTTCCAAAATTGAAGGTAGCTGAAGGCCCAAGGCAGGCAAGGTGCTGTTACCCACCTGTTCAAATGGCAAATTTGGTTCATGTCACTGCTGATGGAGAGAACAAGGTACAAAAAAAGGAGTGGGACCAAGAGCTGTTGTTGGGATTGGGTGGAAATCAGTGAGTCCAAGGCAGGACATGCTGCTGTCAAAGCTTATGGTGTAGCAGTACAAGGGAAAGCAAGAGGTATCCTTTGTTCCATCTTTTTTGGAGTTAAATGTGTAGTTAACTGGAAACGTGGTTTATCAGAATTTTATGTGCCCATGCTTCTCTGGTCTGAGAGCTTATTAATAGGTTTGTTTCTCTTGTCTTCTCTTCCTCCCTGCTCCTTGACATGAGTTGTATGAGGAGAAGGGAGAATCTGACCTGACCAAGGAATTTCTAAGTGTCATCTTAAGCCTCTGTCAAGAGTGGGCAAAAGTTCCTGCCAACACAATCAAGATGCAAAACCCAGATGCAAAACATTGCATGTGACAGCAATCTTTGCAGTATGTGGATGCAAACAGTGAATCAGCAGTGCCCAGATAGCAGACAACAGCAGTCTCATGGGAATTTTTTAAAACTGTATGTCATGCAACAGGATTTATGACTTACAATATCTCAGTGCATTAGGGCTGTTCCTAATGTACAAAAAAGCATGCAAAGGTCAGGTGGTCAATAAGTTCTCCTTGTTAACCATTCTCAAGACAGTGAAGTTTTATGTACAGCAGTTGAGACACAACCTCATTCCATATTCTGATTTAACTTTCTGTTCTGGAAACTAAGAGCAGTGTATTTGGATGGATGTCTGTGCTCCCTCTGCCTCGTGATGTGTTGAATTTGTGCTGCTTATAACTTTTCAAGTAAAACAGATGTGACTGGCTAAAGACCCTTAATTTCTCTGCCTGCTTGGAATCCATTTTAGATTGCCTGGGATGTAGGAGGGGAAGTCAAATATTGCAAAATACTGTTTTAAGCTGTGACAGTCAATGCCTGATTATCTTAAGTCTCCAGTGAGTGTACTGATTGAACCAGCAAAATCCTTCCACAAATACTGGTTTCTCTCAAATTGATAAAAAAGTTAACTCAGACTCTTACCTGTGACAGGCTGCTTTGGGGATTTTGGCCTCTTTTTTGACTTTTAGGAGGGAAGTAAGTTTTGGGAATTTTGTAATTCCCTTGGATTCCAGCCTGATAATGACATGCATTCAGTCTCTGCTCTTCTCTAATGTTACTCTGGCTTCCAGACAGGTTCACCCCCTTCAAGTCCTTTCATTTTCTTCTCAGAAAGTTTGTTCAAAAGGCCAAAAGAAATGATTTTCAGATGTTTAACACTTCTAGATGCACACTTCCAGCAATGCCAGGTTTTTGGCCAAGCCCATCACACTAATGACAAGTTGAAATCCTGCTTTGCCATGAGTATTGTCATTTTTATTTGTCTCATTTCTGCCTGTTTCTGCTTATTCTTGTGGCCATAAATTGTCCTGTAGTGGCCATACCAGATTGGGTTGTTCTCCTGCTGAGCTCCCATCACCAAATCACAGTGTATGTCTGAGCTCCTGGCTGGAAAGCTGTATTTTTTGATATCCACCTTGGTGTCTGTTTTGTGGGGAACTTTATTGAACCGGGTGCTCAGAATATGAGGTACTTGTGCACAAATAGTGGCTTGGGCCAAAATCCTCAAAGTACCTAAACATGGTGTAGTGAAAACATGCCTGTAGCTAAAATCCTGCAATTCCTTCGTTGACAAGAATCTGTTTGAATCATATTAGCCTTTAGTTCCTTTGATATTTAGGAATTTCTGTGTGTCAAAACAGCTCAATTCAACTTCAAACTCTCATTGTTCAGATTGTTTCTACCTGCCTGAGACCTATGACAGAATCCCGAATTCGTTAGAGTTGGAAGCAACCTCTGGAGATCAGCAGTCCAACCCTCTGCCAAGGCAGGGTCACCTGGAGCAGGTGACACAGGAATGTGTCCAGGTGGGGTTTGAGAGAGACTCCATGACCTCTCTGAGCAACCTGTTCCAGTGCTATTGCTTTAAAGAATATTTGAAGAAGGAACACTTTCTATGGCACTTTAAGGCAATGTTCTCTTTGATTATGTACTGAAAGATTAAGAGAATTTGCTTATATTGTCAGTAATAATACTAATACATATGTTTTGACATTTATTTTTTCAGTGGTAAATACACTTTAAAAAACTATTTCAGAATCATGCAGTGGAAAACTGCTAAAGACTTATCTGTTTCTTTTTTTTTTTTTTTTTTGGTAACTTTGCTGTTGGAAACACAAAACACGTAGGTAGCCAAATTGCATTCCAGCACGACCTGCTAGCAGGCAAGAGGATTTCTGCTTCAGTGCTGCAGTTCATTAAAGAGTTGTAAGTAGAAATGCTGGAAAAGTTTGCTGTGGGCATGTGACGGGAGATTTCTGATAACCTCAAGGCTGCCTTCCAAATGATCTTATTAATTCTCTGAGTAATCCGGGGAAAACCAGTAGGGTTTCTTTGACTTTTGCCCTCCAAGGTTGCAGTTTTTACAGCTCAGAGCAGCTATTAGTAACAATAGCTCTTGAAGTGTAATTTAAAAAGCCCCAGGAAGTGTGTTCCTGTTTTTCTTTCTGGTGCACTTACAACTGACAACTCCTCTTCCTTTAGCCCCTAATTCAGTGTGCTGCTGTTCCTGGAAACCTGTTTGGAATGTTCTAATGAAGTTTTTCACTTGCCTGAAGTACATCAAATGTAACACATGAGCCTGGTTTCCAGCAGAGAGAGACTTTGGTCTGTGTGCAGTCAGCTGCTTCTCAAGAGTCACACTCGTGGCTGGGTAAGGAAGGATGGGGTTGCTTTGTGCAGGCTCTGGGAGGTTCATGATTTTAATTCTGCTGTATTGGGAAGGTGCTGTTATCAGTTATCAGCTCACTTGTGTTCAAGGTAACTAATCCAGAACCAGAAAGGGACATCCTTCTTGCTTTTAGTGAGGAGCATCAATGGAAATTTAGATTATAGGACATATGGACATAGAATGTCATGGTCTGCATTGATGATTGGAAGAAAGGGCAATAAGTATTTGCATCTCTTCTTGTGAACATGTTCTCTTTTTTATGTAGCTTAAGGCTGGATTTTTTTTTCAGATTCCCTTATTTTCATTACTATTAAAATCTTCTATTGAAGAGTAACACAAAGAGCTGTTTCAAGTTGCTTTTTCTCCTTATGCAGCAGCTTTCAGTGTGTTATCATCCCACCTAAAGCTGTGCTACTTCTTTCCAGATGCCTTTTCTTCTCCTGTTCCCTTTTGCCTTGGCTTTCCAGAGTTGACATCATACATTCTGCATTGCGGAGAGCAAGATTCATGAGAACAGCACACTGTTTGGAAAGGATTGTATCTGTTGTCTGGATGTTATTTATTATGTATACAGAACTGTTAACTCTCTCTCTAAATATTTCCTATTTTAAGACTGTTCTTTCTATGCAAATTCACCTTGACTGCTCTTTAAAACTGGTTTTCCAGCTGAAAAGAGGACTCTTACCTTGCTAGTCAGTGTTAGCAATGTGTTTAATTGCTGCATGTCTTTGTAACTTTAAGGCTATTATAGTTTCCAGTTCAGCTAGCTGTCTTACCTCTCTGCTTTTAATTCAGATTTGGGGAAAGCCTACCTTTAAAGTCAGATAAATGGGAAAGACAGAAAAAAGAATATTAGAAAGTTTGGTCCAATCCTCGGTAGTGTTTAACCTTTGGTTACTGCAGTTGGGAGACTATGAAAAGTTTAGCCTTTTTTTTCAGCTTCTTAAAATTTTCTCATAATTCCTGGTTTTGAAGCCAGCAGCTGTGTTACTTGATGCATCAAACTCTTACTGTTCGGCCATGAGTTTTAAATGGGAGAGGTAAACAATTGTTTGTTTTTTTTTCTTATGACTTCTAAAGCAACTTTATACCTATTAAAAGGTTAAGAAAAATAAGTGCCTACAATTTGTCAATATCCACTGTTATTTTCTAAAGTTCTATTTTAAAGTTCCAGCACTGGTTTTCAATATTTTCTAATGATAGGAGCTCCTGTGATAAGTATCTATTTCTTGTTCAGTGGTCTTTTGAGAATTTAAAGTAGTTGCCTGGCTTGATCTGAAATTGGTGAAATGTAACTGTATTGTAACTTACCAGTTAAGTTAGAACCATTTAGAAAGGGCTTTCTGAAGTGTTCTTTTGAAGTCAGTCTGTAAAAACGAAGTCATTTTAATGAAGACCTTGAATATAACAGTTTCTCTCTGTCTCACAAGCAAAACTTCAGATTTTGTTTTGCAGCTCTTTCCCTTAGGGGTTAAATGGCTTTGAAATAATCTTACCCTAAATTGGAGAACTCAAGGAATGCCTCATGAAGGCATTATGGCGTTATGGTGACTGGCCCTTGAGTGTTTCGTGAGATGCAAGTGCAATGCAGGTCACTGCAGTGATTAAAAGGTGAAATTGGTTAATGGGGTCTATGGAACCTGTGTGCCCACAGCAGCTTCTTGGATATTTGTTCAAACTGTCCTGCATATCTAAACTTGCAGTGAGTGATAAGTGGTGTTTATGCAGACAGGTATTCTATAAAGGGAGACTGCCTGCAGGACAGAGGGAGGTTTCCCCTTCCCTATCTAAACTTCTGCTTCTAGAAATTATTCTAGATTTGATCTAGAAATCAAAGTTTCTGATTCCTCTGATTTAGAAGGTTTTGTAATTAGGGAAATTCAGGACAAGTGGAGAAGCAAAGGTCCGTGTTAAGTGAGGAGGAATGGTGCAGTACCAGGAGTATAAGGAGAGATTGCTTTTGATAAACAGTGGAACTGTGTGAAATGGGTTTGGCACTAACAGCCATTCCTTTGAAGGATTTTTGTGCTATTTTGTTAAAAATTATGATGTGGTTATTTTGCTACCTTGGACTGAAAAGCAGATTGGGACAGCCTCTGTTTTCTTCCGTCCTTTTCTTAATTTGCCTATGTGTTCTGAGTCCAGTAGAGAGAGAAACTGTAGCTCCCCACTGTGCAAAAAACACTTTTAAGTTTCTTTATATTCCTCTGTTGATTACTATGCACTTGGAATTCTGTAATATATGGAAACAATGATCTCATTTAGATTCTTATCCCCCAAGTTTTCAGCATCCGTAAGGGGGCAAAATCCAACTTTATCAGATGGAATAGACCCACAAAGAAATGTTTACTTTGATAATAAAAGAGGCTCAGTGCTCACAAGATTTTCTGGAAGGATTTTCTTTAGTTAGAGTGCATAATTTGACAATTTCAAAATAAAGAATACTATAACATATTGATACATTTATTCACAGCTTCAGCTAAAATGACATAATCAATGGCTTTAGCAAGTTTTAAATAGTCTTCTGTCTACCCTTAGCAACAGATTTCTCTTAAGTAGGAGGATATAACTCAGTGTGTACTTACAAAAATAGGAAAACTGCTTTTGTCTCAGATGACTGTGTAGTATCTTACATGTTTACATCTCCATTAGATTTACTGTAGCATAACTTTCTAGACTTGGGGTTGATTTAATAAACAAACAGTATATAGAGCATTTCTCTTGTAGGTCACTTTGCTGAATGTATGATGCCAGCAAAGACCAAGCTGACTTCCCTCTTTGATACCAAGGACTCAGTTGCTCCTATGGAGACTCCAAAAGATTCAGTAGGCATAAAAATGCATTTTTCTTTGTCATGTTGTTTATGCTTGCATTTTATTAGTACTGCCTTCACGTTTTTGATTAAGCTTCTACTGAATCCTTAGCTATAACGACAGTTTAACTTTTCAGAAGATAAATTGAAATGACATATACAGAAAAGTAATTTTTCAGTAGTGATAAACATTTCCAGCTTTAGATGCAGTTTAATCACATCTACACTTTATGAAAAATGTACATCTGCAGTTCTCTAAGGAATGTTTCCTAATACCTTTAATGTTTATCATTGTACATAGGGAAGATAAACATAATCCCTCTGTGTTAGAAAGACCCTTCAATTAAAATTTATTAAAGATTACTTTCCTCTGTCAGGAGCAAAGTGTCCCCTAAATCCAGTTCCCTGCCATGAAAGCGTGAGAATTTCTCCACTACTTGGGGTCTGTGCAAATCATCTGCACTACAAAAGAGCCCCGGCTTCTTCCATTTTAGGAATCTGGGAAGGGTAAATATTTAGAAGTGCTGGCATAACAAAAGCAGAAGTAGAAAGAAATTAAAGTTTGGGATCCAGTGCTGAGACACATTTGCCTTAAACCTTGGGTAAAAAAACCACAAGCTTTTTGGTAAATTGGTGAAACGCTACAATTTTCAACTTTGGAGTATGGAATTAGCAGGAACTGTTCTGTGTGGAATAAAACACCAAGTTTTGAAAATGTGTCCTTTTTGTTCTTGTTCAGACTTTTTTTTTCGGTCAGAGCAAAGTGTGTTGTTGTTCAGTTCCTTTCTGACAGGTTGCAGGAACTAATATTTCAATGAGCAAATACTAGCACTGTTAAGGGAACAAGGCTCTTTATGGAAGACAACTGCTGGTATGAGAACTTCTTGAATATAAAGCTCAGGGACTGTCGGTTGAATGAATATATGAAGTAAACCGAAATTAAGACCATGGCATAAAAATTGATTTCATTATAGAAACTCTGGTGTTTGGGTTGCAAAGTAATTTGCTCCATAAAATGTTTTTTGTAGAATCTCTTAGAGAGTTTTCAGCATCTGTTGTTTTCAACAGCTGTTCAATATTGAGCAGAAAGATTAATCTGTTCTCTGCATAGCAAGAAAAATGTATTCTTTATCTTGATAAATTCAATTGAGCTTGAGTAACTCTTCGGATATTAAAACCAGTTTTCCTGGTGTGTTTCACTCATCTTTGGAAGATTTTTGGCACCATGTTCAAATACCTAAATGTGTCCAAAGACTGAAGTCTGTTTCTGCCAGAATTTACCATGTGACTTATGAGCCTATATAAAGAACATTATAGTAACTTAAGCTGATACTTGGCTTGTGTTTATGCAGGACAACTCCAAATAATCCTTTAACTTAATTTTGAGCAATGCTGTGTTTTTCAGAGAGAGACTATATAGAGTTGGCTGGATAAAGAGAACTGTACTTTTGGAAAGAACTTAAGTGTTTTGAAATTAGGTTTATACTTTTTATCCAATTTAAAAGCTAAAACAAAAAAAAAATTCTGCATTTCACTGTAGAAGGAAATAGTTTAACCTCCACAGATAGGAGACTCTGCTTGGGTAGCTTTATCTCATGCCTCAGGGCTTTTAGCTCTCACTCAGTTTGCTTCAGGTTGTATGGGTCTTCAGAAAAGGCAGGTTTCCAGTTAGTTCTATTGGAAAGTTGTCAAGCTCTACCATCACTGTTGCCTTTTAATAGTATTTTTTTCATGTCCCTTCCTATAATTTTGATTTTTACAGTTTCCAGATGGCAGATAATTCAGCACAGCCCCTGACAGAATTTGTTGAATTTTAGATCACCTAATGTCTAAAGGCTAGCAGAAGTTGCTCTGCAAGAGGAGCTAGACTCCTGAAATACAATATAAAATAATATTTGGAGATAGTTTAGACCACTCCAGGACTTCAGTGCCTCAGTTTCCTTGCAAATTTCTCAGCATTTTGGTTACCTACTTAAATTAATATTTGTTACCTGTAAGTTTCTTTAGCAGGTTGAGAAACACTTCAGTATTTAAATGCCTGTCCTTTCTTGGCTTATTCTTACTAAGAGTCCTCTGCAAATTCTGAATTAGAACAATTCAAAGAAATTCTTATTCCAGTGAGGTAATGCCCAACCTAGACACTGGAGAATGTAGTAATTTTTTCAATTTAGACACCCAGTGGCAAGAGGAAGTGGAATCTCTACAGTCTTACTCTACCACAAAGATACAGAGACTAGCACAGCACAGAGCATGTTTGCCTTCCTTATTCAGAATCAGATATGTCCTATGCAAAAGGTAATATTGAATCTTAGAGTTGATTAATCAAGCTCTTTTTCCAGCCTTTTGCATCATTATCTGTTATGGGTGTGTCTAGTTGTTGCATGAGATATATTAGTTACTAAAACAAAGCCCCTTACAATAGTAAGCAGAAAAAAGAAATTACAAAGGGAACTGAATTTATAGTAACCTGAATTTAGACTAAGAAACCTGCACTCTGTGGTAGATTAGTCTCTTAGTTGCAAATTAGTATCAGTCTGCTTCAGATTCAAGGTCTCTGGCAACTGTGGAATTTTGGTAATAGTTCCACAGAACTCATGACCAGGGTCAGTGGGGTTCTATGATCTTTGCACAATAGTGTTCCACTGGTAAAATAAATCATAACAGAGCTCATTTTAAATCTATTTAAGGCTTGTGAGACTATGAGTTAGGTTTCTGTTCAATACTAATGAACAGGGCTCAGTTGTGACAGATGACCCTCATTTGGTGTAAGATTTACCATGACCATTTCATGGGGTGTTCCATTTCTTCCCCAGTAATTCAGTTATAGCCCCATTTTACCTATCAATTCCTTATGAACCAGCAGAATTCAAGGTGTTTATTTTACACTGTGTAAAAATAGACATTTCAAAATTGAATTGCATTACTTTTGGGAGTTCTTGAAGTAGCCTCTGACAAAGTAGATGAGAAGTTGGGAGGGACAGCAAGGGATGGAGGCTCTCATTGCTTGTGGGGGGAGTGGAGAGCTTGGTGTGAGCAAATGTGATATCCAGTCCCTCTGTGGTCCCAGCAGCCAGGCAAACCGGTGTGCTGGGGAGCAGAGCTGTGCCCAGTGCTGCTCCTGCCAGTGCCTCAGTGTCCCAGTGCCACTGCAGCAGCACCACACCAGTGTCTGCACGTCCCCTGCAAAGCTGGGATGGAATTGCTGGGCAGCTGTGTGATAACCCTGAGAAAGGGAGACTTGGATTTAATGCTGAAATCCAGCTGAAGGATTTCAAGTTGAGGGTTCTCACCAAGTAGTGGACTCTTCACTCCTCCGCTGTTTACTGGGCTGGGATGAAGGGCATCCTTTGTACTCCTAGGAATGCAAAATTTACAGGACCAAAGCAACAGAGAGCACCAGTAAGAGAAACAGGACTTTATAATCTGGTGGTGAGGTCACTTCCTTGGAAAGGGGAAACACAGGCTGGACTTTGAAGACTGTGTATGTACTTTACATGAAACAGTGCACAGAGTTTATGAACTGTTTTGGAAGATTAAGCAGAACTAAATGTAACTTATAAAGTGGTGAATTGAACAATTTTTGTCTAAGGTGCTTCATCAATAATTGAGCAAAACTTCAAAATAGCGATAATAAACATAGAATGAAAGTAAGGTTTTTGTACATGTGGTTTCTTTTTTTTTTCAGGTTCTTGGTATTGCAAAATGGATTCATTTCATAACAGAATTTTACGTGGTGAAAGCTTTTTTAATCCTATTTTAAGCCTCTGTATAATCTTATTTTAAATGTGCTAATCAAGCTATGGTTTGTGTACTTGCCAGAAGAATTATTCTTGATTTGTGTTATAGTTCAAAGAGAAATGAACATATTTTAAATCAGTAGAAATTCTTCATCCACATATATCATAAAATGTTGATGTAATAGTGGTTCATGCCAAAACTCTTTCTCAGTTTATAACTTCAAAGTGAAGAAAGGAAAATGTATTGTACTACAGTGCATGACTAGATGAGAGTATTAAAGCAAGTTCTTTATTATGTTTACCTCTAATTTAGTTGGTTTCAAAAACTCAGATGTTATTAGCTAAATTTACAGTGGCAGTTTTAGATTTCTAGGAAGCTTTAGTGACCTCTGTAAAGAGGTAATTCAATGAACCTGTCACTAATAATTTCATTCTGCAGCTAATAGTAATGGGTTTAATCCAGAAATTATGAATTGGGCCCCCCTTCCCTGAGGGAAATATTTCTTTCCACTATTAAATATAAGGAGGAGTGAGCATAGGAAGTTTAACAGAACCTATTCTTTTATTTTTGAAATCTTCAGGCTTTTGTGAAGTACTGTGCAGAATCAGTAATGCACAGCAGAGTTTTCCTTGAATTACCTCCTCTTCAAGGTTTCACTGCTGCCATTTTAATGGAATACAGCTTTATCTACTGTCACTCATGTTTACCTGAAAACTAGCTCCTGCTGTCTGTGGAGTCTTTGGGGTGTGTTCTGTGCACAAGAAGCCTGACTGTTCTCAGTCATGCTCTGACTGATGAGAAAAGCATCGATGCTCCTGCTCAGTGTTTACAGTGGCCATGCAAGGAGCTCAGCAGTGCAGCTCTTGTGAGGAAAGTCATAGCTGATAATGATGTCGTTGAACTGTTGACTTTTTTTTTCTGAAAGAAAAGTGCAGTCATTCAACAAGGAACCTGGGAAAATGACCGTCAGTGCCTTTACCAATTGTACCTCACTATGTTTTAGTATTGAATTAGAATGCTAATCACTGACTTGTTTTCCATCTTGTCCTAATGAAAGAAAGTCTTGTATGGAGGCAACTGGAATTTCAGTTTGTAAATGTTTTGAACACAGCCCTTTGTTTCTGCTTTGTTATTTTGTGAGAATTCAAAACTAGTTCAGCAATAACTTTTTGTACAGAGAAATCAGAGGCAGAGATTCTGCACCATGCTTATCCCTGTGATTTGCATTTCTGCCTTTTAGTTATATTCTGTGTACTGCATGCTTTTTCTTAAGCATTTTTAAAAGTTTCTCTTTAGTGCTGTAAAGCCTATTGCTTTTGCAGTTTACTCTAATATACTCATTATATGCACGTATTCTCCGAAGTGAACCTAAATCATCAGTGCCACTGAAAGAAATGCATCTCCCCATCTGGTTATCCTTGCCTGCTGTAGCCACCATCCTTATGCCAGCAAACAAGCTTGTACAAGTATGTGGGGAGTTGAATTTAGAAAATTTATTGGGATTAAAAGTAATCTCTGTAGAGGAAGTGTGTGGGTGAGCATGATGAGCATATGTTTGCGTGATAGGCACTTCCCTCTTAAAACTGCCGCCTGGCTCTGAAATTCTTTGTCTTCTGACCCTAGGCCAGGCATTCCAGGTTTCTTTCTCTCCCTTCTTCCCAGCCCCCTTCCCCTTGATATGTGTGAGCAGTTTGCTCTCACCCTTGGTTTATAATGTGCCAGTAACCAAGGAGCTCAGGGTCACTCACCGTATACAGAGTGTTGGTCCTGCTTGGCAGCTCACACTCAGCTGTACTGGAAAGGTGAAAGGAACACTGGCTGGTGTTACAGTCTATTCTAATGCCTAGCAATAACTGTGTGCCTTTGAGTACTGTGACCAGACCCATGTGATAGTTTTTTTTGTTCACTGTGAGGAAAAACATGGATGTGTCATACAAGTATGAAGAACAAGTCATGCAAAATTCATTGGGACGGTTCCTTCAAGGTTAGATTTTTTTTGGCTTTGTTTCTAAAACAAACTCTTTATGAAAGATTTTTTTGCTGGTAGATTTATACTTAAGTTGTTTTGGAAAGGGCATATGCAAAGATTAATATCTTCTGACAAATGGAGCAACCTTACTGAGGCTGGTCTTTTTTTTAATAGCTGGGCTGTGAGTTCTTGCTGGGAAGGTCAGTATATTTTGCATGCATTGCTCTTTAAAATGATATCTGCTGGTAACTGTTAAATCTGTAGACTAAACAGGGCTGTTCTGTGAAGTAAGATTTAATATTATAAAAAGAATACTCAGGTTTTAATATCTGAACAGTTGCTATAAAAGTTCAATGGCTTGGTAGTAAATGGATTTCTCAGCTTCATTAAAATTACCAGTGCCCATGCCCTGGAACAGGTACATGGCGCAATTGAGGGAGCTGGAAGGGAGGGAATTGCAAAGGGACCAAACTTGCCTTGGAGCCATGGAATGGCTGTGCAGCTGCTGCTGCCTGGGGCTGCCAGGAGTCTTCCACAGCTGCTGTTTCCTTGTCTCCATGTCTGATATGGAGGTGCTTTGCTGGTGTTAATTTTGTACAGCTGTGGTGCTGCTGGCATATACCCAGGCACTCCTCTTCGCCAGGATATAAAAAAAAAAAACAACTGCACAGTTGTAGTCTCTAATGACCAACACTAACTAGTGTTCTCTCAATTCTCATAGCCTGGCAGACTGGTATCAGTCTTGCTGCTTCAGAGTCCTGATCCTCAAATCCTGGGTATAGAAAGATACTGTACTCCTAAATACATTTCAGCAGATGATCCTCTTTAGATTCCTTAATTCTTGTGTGAAGAGAGTTAACCTGATACTAGAGTTCATATAACCAGTAGAGAATCCAATCCTATTCTAATGAAATTCCTAGAAACTGAGCATGTGTAGCCTGTATAGTAATTGGAGAAAAGGGTAAAATCAGTATTGTCCATCTGAATTTCTACATACATCACAGAATGTATAAAGTAATCTAGACAAAGTCTGCTCTTGAATTCCATCTTAAAGTAGGTATCCAGCTGTATTTATTGAATGTAAATCTCAAGAGGTACCCTTAAGCTTGAAAAGCACTCAAGTACCTCACCTTAGATATTTTGGTCAATACTGGGTCATCTTCTGCATAAAAATCTGGTTTGTTAAATTGACCTCGTGCAGAGAAGCAATTTATCTGGGTTTGCATTTCAACTGTAATGCAACGTTTGTGTACCTTGTGTTTTTCTAAAAATTTCTTGATTCAAGCATTGATCAGGAAGGTTTGCAATTGCAGTTTTTTACTGACAACACAAGTTTTGTACTGTACAGTGAGAACTGTGTGGCTCCAGGGAACCTGTGCACAGTAAAAAATGCCAGATCAGTTTTTTGAGAAGACACTCCTCACTACCCCTGGGCATAATACAAAAGGAATAGAGATAGCATTAAAAATCCATAGGAGTATGTTACATAGGTGTTTTGTAGTTTAAACTTGTCTCAAGATTTTTCCCATAGAGTAGCAGGTGAAACAAAAGCATATCAAACTTGGTGAAGAGTTTTGGAAATTACATGACTTGCATGATTGGCAATAACTATATTTTAGTCTAAGTAGTGTGAAATCAGAGGCTTCTGCAGAAATCTGACATCTCCTTCTAAAGCCATGGAGGCTGGGGCTCTGAACGGTCTGGTTCTTGATTTATCTGAATGTATGAGGAATTCCCAGGCTCACATCTGTTTGTTAAGAGACAGCCAGAAAAGACTGACTGCACATTGTGGGGGCTGTGTTTGGGTAATCCTGTGGCAGGCAAGCAGCCTGGTGAGCAAACATTGAGGTTGTGCTCAAATACCGTTTTCTCTTGCCTTGTCTGTCAGGCCTTCCTTAGTGTGTTAGTAAAGCTCACTTCAAATAAAAGGTCCTCTCTGGGCTCTAGCAATGCTTGTTTACTCCAAGCACTTAGATCTCTCCTTTTTCCTCGGGGAAAAAAAAAAATACTAGCTCTGGTGTTTATTCCACTTTCCTAATGAAGAAAGGTGAAGGTGTGATGTTGGTTGAGCACAAAGTGGGGGGGAGCTCTTTCATGTATTGTTTGAAGGTTTAGGCAGCTAATTTTGAAAATCTTAAAAACAAAACAAAACAAAACAAAAAAACAAAAAAAAACAAAAAAAAAAAAAAAAAAAAAAAAAAAAAAAAAAAAAAAAAAAAAAAAAAAAAAAAAAAAACGCTGGTAGGGATTTCCTCTCCTGTTAGTTTTACTAAGCCAGGGGAGCTAGGCTAGGCTGAAGGTTGAAGGTGCAATAGGTACAAGAAATGTTTCAGAAATGTTTCAGAATTGCCATTGTTACCTAGTTTACTCTTAAATGAATAGCAAGAAACTTTTACGTAGCTCTGTAAGTAAATGAACATCAAAATGAATAGTTTTCTGATATCTGCAACATAAAAGTTTATTTTGCACACCTCTGTTAATATTGCATAAGCATTATATGGCAATACTTATGCAGTTGCAATAAATACGGATGTTACATTTTTAGTTTCCCTAAATTAAGTTCAAAACAGTTGTCCCTATCTTAAAAATAATTGATATCTTTTGAAAGAATCACATACATTGCAAGACTTTGCTGTTTCCTGAACTAAGAATATGAATCTGAAAAAAGTGACTTTTCTTCTGCTTCCCTAACTGAAATGGAAATAGTGGTATTTGAGATTTCTGGACTGTTGCTATATGAATTTCTCCAAATGATGGGAGAAATGCAGTTCTTTATTACTTCTTTGATTACAGACAAGTTAATGTGGTGGTTATTAGAACAATATTAGTAAAATACATTTCTCCTGTTGTGGAAAAAAAATTACACTGCAATAGTCACCTTCACTGCCATCAGGCTGGTGGTTGTAGTTTAAATGCTGGTGCTGTACAAGTGGTAGAATTGCTGCTTTTTATGTCACTTGTTTATTTTATGTTCAGATAAAGCACTCTATTAGTTTTTCCCCCTGGTCAGTCTGGACTATTTTACAAGTGACATTATACATGGGTGCACTTACATAAGATACATTTTAGTTACTTCATAGTGGAAAAGATACACCTGCGAGGAAGGAATGTGAATGAGAAAATATAACTGTGTGTAAACATGTTTATGCAGCTGCACTTTATTGTAACTTATTATTGGAGCACTGTTTAGAGAATGAAACTTTTACAGCTGAAGACAAGCTGTTAAAAGTTCCTTCAAAACATTGTAAGCTGTAGATAAATCAGAAGTATAGATACTCAGTTCTGCTTCCAGATTTATTTGGTTTTTTAACAAGTTTTCTTCATATTAATATCAGAAAACTATTTGAGATGCAAATAAAACTGTCTTATAAACTTTCCATATTAAAGCTTTTTTGTAGAGTATTAAATCTAATGTTTTCTTCTGCTTTTCATGATTAATACACAACTTTCAGGTTTTTTTAGTAATGTAAATAATTTCATCCAATGTGAGGAATTTTAAAACTTAATACCTTTTCAAGGCTTTTGTGTGATGTGGGACTTGAGTTACTGTGCAGCCTCAGATATGCATTTCAGTTCAGAGTACATGAGATTTGGAAACATGGAAAATCAAAGGTTTATGTCTGCTAGATGTCCACCAAAAAAAAGGTCAGTAAATCTATATTAGTATTTCTGTTTTGTAAGTAGATAAAACAAGACAGTCTTATATGTCATAAAACTCAGCTTTCACATTTAAAATCTCAGGATCTCAATAAAAAAAGTTAGGGAAATGCTGCCAGTGACTTGTTTTGGCTGGGGGAAGAGGCAAGGCTGTAAAATGTCATTATCGTACTTGGAGCACTTTTTAAAAAAATCAATAAAGGCCAAAAAATCAATAAAGGAAATAATTTAGAATCAGGCTGTATTTGTTTGCAGATTCATACTGAACTAACTTTTTCATTACACTAGGGAGTGAGAGGACATTGTTCTAGGCACTTCATGGACAATGAAAGACCCTCTTTGCCCCCAGAAATTTATTTCTGTGCTTTGACTTTCAGTGTTATTTAAGCTGATGTAGCATTAAATGTCCAGTTTCCTGCATATTAAAAATAATGTGTTGGTATCTGGTTTACCGAATGTAGTGTGTGGAGTTTAAATTTTGCAAATCCAAGCCAGATGTCCTTTGCATATCTTAACCCCAAACAACCAAACAATCTGAAGCCCAAAAAACAACCACAATGAATAGAGCATGAGCAGTGAACATGTCTTAACTTTTCCCCTGTCACTTGTGCTGAGGAAAGACTGCTTTGCAATGTTTAAAGATTTCTTAGCCTGTAAACTCACTCAATTCTTAGCCTTTCTCCAGGTTATCAGTTATGAAAGATTTTGTGATAAAGTCTGGATGAGTGGAAGCTGGAGAAGGACAGTCAATTTACTTCCGGTCCTCTATTGATCAGATAATATTTCATCTTTGTGGAGGCAGCAGTCTGTAAGTGGAGGACTCCAGGCTTCTGACATAGGTATATGATGACAATGGATCAGTTTTGCTTATAATACGACCTGTAATTATAAGAAGGTGTCTTCTACACTTCCAGGGGAACAAAGAAGTGTATAGAAGAATACCAGTGTAAGACGATGCAGACTTTAATATCTTGAATTTCAGTCACTGCCTCTTCTTCATCCTGTATCTCAAATAAATAAACCTACAGATTGAAGTGCCAGATTTTCATTGCTGGCTACTTTTGTTTTTATATTTTGCAATATTTTCTTTCACCTTTGGATGGATAACAGAGGTTGTAAATTAACTCGAATGTTCAGAGGCTTCCAAATGACAATTTTGAGAGTTTCCAACTTCATTTCCTTATGGACACAGCCATTCTCTTTTCAGGTTCAGTTTATGCTTAGGAGTAGACAGCTCAGATTTGCATGGCTGCTGTGCCAGATGGGTCACTTTGTGCCTTTGCCTCGTATTTCTGCGCCCAAAAACACTTGGGAACACCGTGTAGGCTCTTGGATCTCTTTGCAGGTTGTCAGGTGTGAGGATCAGTGGCAGTCTAGACCTTGTAATCTCTGATGGATCAAGCTGACTCAGCCCAGTTAACTTCCTCGGTATGGTGTTGGCATGTCCCATGTGCTGCTAAAGCTGGAAGTTCCTGGTCTGTGCCCTGTGTGCCTCTGAATAATTAAAGTAGGTGCTGCTACCTTAGTATTATCTCAAGTGTTGCACAAAAATATATTTTAGTATGAAAAGCAGTAAATGAATGGTTGGTTCCTACCATATTTTTCCTGCTACATTGTTTATTTTAAAAGGCATTTGGTAAATTGCCTACTGTGACTACTGTGCTATGCCTTCTGAAAGGCAACTGAGACTTCTGCGTCCAAGAAAAAAACCCACCAGCCAGGAAATTCTGTAGGTGGATAGGAATTGTAATAAAAATTCAATGTAGCTGTAATAAAATATGTGCAGAGTACATGTGCCACGTGCAGAACTCATTTAGTCATTTTAACCTCTAATTGGCTCTTTTATTCCATATTCCCTTATTTTCCCCAGTTCATTAGCAATTCATCAGAATTTCTACAGCACCTCTTGTGTCTTCTGTCTGTCTTTCAAAGATTTTGGAAGCCTCTACAATTTTTTTTTTCTGAGCACTTGCTTAGTCCTTCATCGCCCATTTGTCCCCAGAACACCCAAGACTTCCACTAGCTCTGTCATTAATGTTCAATGCTCAAAGTCTTTCAGCTTCTTCTGGATCTCTCTTTGGAAAGAGTGACACTGTGACAAGAAGAACCTGTGATCAATGCCATATTAAGCTCAGAGAGGCAGGTGAAGGCATCCAGCCAGGAAAAGGTACAAGGTGTAGCTGCACCTCCTGTGATGGAAGGGTGGCAGCTTGGTCACGGCTCTTGATCACGGGCAGCCAAAGGTCAGAGAAGTGGCTGGCACTCAATGGCATTGCCCAATGTCTTCAGTTTAGGAGAGGCTATGAAAGGGTTATGGCCAAGTACTGCAGCTCTTTGTATCTTGTTTGAAGAGAGAAATGGTCGAACTTCATGCATTACAACACTCTCAGTCCTGCTTTGTAAATACAAGCTTCAGTGTTTTAGGCTCATTTTCTTACACTACAGACTACAGCTCCTTTGATTCTACCATGGTTATCTTCACAACCTTTTTCCTATGTATTGTATACAGAAATCTGGGAACTGTATCAGTCTTTTTACTACTACTTGATTTTATTAGTGAAGTATACTGTGAAAAATGTTATTTTAAAATCTCAATTTAAAAAAACACAACTTAGGATAGAAAAATAGAGAAAGCATCTCTTATGATAACTAAGTTAAAGAGTTTTTCTTTGAAAAATCCAAGGACTTGTAAAATGTATTGGCAGATCCATATACCTATGGGCAGAACTTCCTGATGCATCGAGGATCATTTTGAATTAAACCAAGGCTGAATTAGTAGTGCAGATGTCCTCCAGATTCCCTGCATAGATGCATTTCCAGGCAGTGAATAGCACAGTTTATAGGATAAACTCATTTATCCTCTCGAGGCATCCACAGATCAAATCTGACATTCCTGGTCTGCCTTGAATCACTCTTAAGTTCTTCCATCCTTTTTCACTGGACCTGCATTCCATATGCTGTAGGACTCAGTTGTATTTTTTAATCACTTGCAAGTAAAGAAGTCAGTATTTGTCTGCTATTGCTGGAGATGAATGGTAGGATAAGTAGCAATGTTAGAAGTGATGCAGAAGGGGATGTTAAAGGGTGTATGATGGAAATGTCCAAACCAGGAATATGTTGGGGGGACCCAGGACAACCAAGGCTCTGCAGGGCCTAAGCGTGTCATGGGGAAAAGGTTTCTCAGCAATTAGTATTGAGTTTGGTTTTCAGATACTGTAAGGGCAATAATCTTCCACAAGGCTGTAATTCAAATATATGATACACTATTTAAATCCCATTTGGACAAATACTTTTATTAAGTATATCTCTGAACATGCATTATACATCTGTTTTATTGTCACCCTTGGGAACAAAGTATCTGCATTAAATTTATGGGCTAAGAAACTAACACTATTTTCTGCATATAATCTAAGAGTTTTAGTAGACTGTGGTCCTTTAAATTTTTATAGTCCTTTTCCTCCTAGATATAGGCAGTGAACAAATATTATGTGGCTCTTGTCACTTTTTTGAAGTGGTTAGCAAATACACTGGACACAGTATCTGCAGTGAACTCATACACAGTAATATTTACACATTTCAGAAATACTTGTATTAGTAGATGTGTTTTTCAAAAATATATGGAGTTTGTGACTAGGAAGAGTAACTTTGAGATTATTCTTCTGGTGCTTCCAGGCTATATTATGTGTTTCAGATATGCCAGAAGTTAATATTGTATTGTATTGTATTGCTATCCTACTTTCATTTTGAATTATGACTGAGTTACCTGCTTTGTAGTAGTGCTCTTTTGCTCAATAAATAGATTTGAGCAAAATACATTTCTTACATAAAATCTGTTCTAGATCATTAACGCTGAATGGTTCTACCTTGGATGGAAAGCAAGTTTTCTGTTAGAGAATCCATTAATGTTAGAAAAATTATGTTCTAGATGGGATGCTGATGGTGTGGGGGAGGTGGAGATGGCAGCTGATGCCAGTGGAATTTCCCAGTTGAAGCTCAGTGAGAAAGTCAAGGAAGACGGGTTTAACAAAAAAAAAGTTTCCCCTTAGAAGTGGGGAAGCAGTACTATTTCTCACCACCTGTTAAAGACCAGATCCAATTAGCAGGAGGAGCTGTCTTGTGTAAAAACTTGTATCACAATTGGAATGCGTAATTCTAAGGTCACACTAAGGGAAATTGAACCTCAGTGTTTCCTTTGGTTAATTTTTTTGCTTTACAAAGAGTAAAGGTTTATAGATGAACAATTACTTTTGTGCCAACCAGTTCAACTTGACCCTGAAATCAGAGCCCCTGTATTTCAACAGAGAATAAGGAGAGCACTTCTAAAAGCCAGTCAGATGCCTGTGAATTGCAATCTGCTTTGGGTTTACAGCTGTTGATTCACAAGATCTGCCCCAGGAAGATGCCACTTCTGAGGTTTGTATCTGAGATACCCAGAGCTGAGGAAAAACCAGGAGTCAGCTCCCAAAACACAAGGCTTGTGAGCATATGGGCTTTAGTAGTTAGTTTGAACATAATATTCTGGTATACCACAGATTGAGACCCATTCATAGCACTTCCTCTGGTAGGATTTTAAGCTCCTCATAGAACACCTCTGCTAAGTGAGCAAGTACCATGTTCCCAAAATTTATACCTAGAATTGAGGGTTTAACTATCTCCAGAATTTGGTAATCTCTGTTTTTTTCATTTTGAGTTGTGAACCATGAAGTTTTCAGTTTTTTGCATCAATAGTCTGTAATAATTACACTTGTATTTATAAAGTCTTAAAAAACCTTTATAAGTTATTATATATATAACAATTCTTATAATATATAAGAATTGTTATCTGAGACGTACGTGGAAATGAACTGCCAGTCCTCAAGTACTCCTCTATGGGAGAAGCTTTTTTAGGTACAAATAGCTTTTTTAGGTAAAGTCTGGTGGGATAAAGGCCTTTAAATCCCAGTATTTTGTTGCTGGAGACCTGTTGGAGATTTGTAGCCACACACCAGTATTTGGCCTGACAACCAGAGGATGAAGTAAGAGCTTGCTGGGGGGACAAGCCCTTGCCAGGAGCTAATGAGGGCTGAAGTGAGTTTGAAAAGCACTCCAAATGAGCCCCGGAGCTGTTTTCAATCTCCCGCCTTCCTCGGCTCTTTCCCTTTGCCGCAGTCGGTGCCGAAGCGGTGCCACTCGTGCTCTCCACGTGGAGAGGNCAGAGCCCGGACCTGCCGCGGGGAGGGGCCGCGGCTCCCGGCGCTCCTCGCTCGAGGCCAGCGTTGGGGCGAGCGGAGCAGCGGCTGCGGAGAGAGCGGGCGCGGAGCCGGGCTGTACCTGGATCGAGACCGGGCTGCCGCCTCCTTCCTGCCCATCTGCCCCGATTTGCGGCTGGTGAGTGGCGAGAGCTGCGTCCCGTTGGGTCGCTTCGGACCTGGCCGTGCCTTTAGAAAGAGCGGGGGATGGAGATATAACTCAGCGCGTTTATTTACACTGCAGTGCTACTTTGTAATGCAAGTGGGTTCCTGGGATTGTGAGAGACTTTTCAGCTGGGTAGAAATGCCGGAGAGTTTAGCACAGGACTCTGCCGGCGCTGAAGAGCCTGGTGGGAAAGCAAAGCCCCCCTCCGACTGGAGATCCGGCTCTTGGGGCAGATGCGCTGTGATAAAAGTGCTGTACGAGGTTTATCATTTGACCTTCAGAGCACGGCTCGGCAAATGGGAGACTGTAAACCCCCTCACGCTTGGGAAATGAAGCAGGGGGGAAGAAACCAAACAACTCCCATGTTTAGCTTTCGAAGAAAATGATTGCTGGACTGATAGTGTAAAAGTGCTGTGCTATGTTTTCTGTAGCCTGTGTTTTTCAAATAGGTATGACTGCCAGTGTGTACCTGCCCGATGTGCCCTGACGGTCTCACTAATTCTTTGCCTTCTTTAATGTACTGTAGAGGGACATTAGATTAGTGCTTCTATTAAAATAGGAAGGAAACTGCTAATATTAGTAACACTAATATTGTTACTGTGTTACTGTGTTCAAACATAGCCTTTAAATTTGGACAGAAAACAAAAAGTCTGATTCTAAGCAGATGGTGGAGAGGTTTCTTAACCTCTTACGTAACATTTATATAGACAGGGTGATGGTGGGTATAGCTGGGGCTGTACCTTAAAATGTTGCTTTTGTGTCCTGTACAGCTGTAATAATTTCAATGTTAGTCCCACAGCATAATGAGGTAAAAACTCGTGGAACTTTCAATGCAAGTAACTCTTCTTACAGCCAGAAAGAGATATATTTTGGTTTCTTCCCACTCGATGTAAGCAGGATTAAAGCTATTTTGGGTCAGAATATTTGCAATTACAAAAGTCTTTAAAAAAATTACAGAAAAGTCTTTCATATGGTAATGGAAAGTCAGTAAATTGTGTAAGTAAGATTTAGTCCGATGACAGTGTGGCAGTTGTAAGCGATGTTTGGGGGTTTTTAAACAGCTTTCTGGGTTCTTAAACTCTGCTGAGGTATACACCTGCTTTCCAGAACCATGCACATTTTTTTCTTGAAGTAGTGTGGTTCCAATAATTTCTGCTTGTAGCTGTATTTCATTCCAAAACTCAGAGTATTTGTATTTGAAGCTTTTTCAAAAATACTTTAATACATTTTCTTCCATTTTCCCTGCATAGATATGCAGGTTTTTTGCCTTTTTTATTTTTTTATTAAAACTTTAGAATTATACAAAACTTCTGGAAGAGAATTCAGAGCTCCTTGTTGTTGCTTCTAGCTATAGTCTAATTATATCTATTGTAAATTTTGACTTTGAAATGACTTTGTAGTTAAAGCACTGCCATCGATTTCTGTAGTTGAAGATCTGCAAATGATTTCTGGAAATGGTCTGCTGTTGTTTTGCTCTCTATTTCTGTCTTCTTGCCAGGAGAAGTAACTTTAGCTTTAAAGCAAAGCAAAATCTGTTTCTGAGGGTCTGAAGAATCCTGGTTTTCCCATCCTTTGCAGTCTTTCCCAGCTCCCTCACCCCATAGATGTCGCTGATGGGTCTGTTCTTGTGCCAGCTTGGCAACGCTGGTTACCAGTGCCCATCTGTACGTGAGCTGTGGTGCTGGCATGGTGACATCTGGAAACTCCCTGTCACAGGAATTGCGGTTCCCGAGCCAGCCTGTGACACAGGAAATGAACTCGTGGAGTCTCAGGTTCAGGACAGGACAGCTTCAAAACCTCTAAGGCTGTGGAGAGGGATGGCAGGGACAGCTGGCTCTCAGAACACTTGGAGGAGGGGAAATAACCCCCTACAAACCTCTTCTGCTTCATAATTGTCTGCTAACTACTGCCTCATGGAACAAGGACTTAGATTGCTGAAAATCTGCTGGTTAATGGAGTGACATTAGTTGAGAAAATTGGTATTTATAGACTGTGCAGAAAACAAACTGACCATAATGGCATTTCTCAAAAATAAGAGCTGCGTTGTACCAGTTCTCAAAGTGAAATGGTCGCATTAATAAATATATCAGGTAAACTTGCTTGTTGATGAAATAAGAATTTGAGACTTCCTGAAGCTGAAATGCTTATATTTAATATACTTGAAATACCCTGGGGGGGGAAGGAAAGCACAGGGATGGCTGGTTCTGGGAAATGCCTGTATTTTGTACAGAGAAAGCTTTTCAGGGAAGAGGTAGGGGTTAACAGCTGAAATGGAAAAGCAAGAATCGAGGTATTGAGAGAAACCAAGCACCACATATGATAGCATTGGAGTAAGAGCTGGAGAATTTGAAAAATGTCTAGCTGGGAGCCAAAATGGAGATTGATAACCATAAAACATTAAAAAGTAGTTTGACTTGCTAAAGACCATTGCAGTGATAGATAAGTAGACATCTCCCATGAAACCCAGTATCAAACACCAGGCACCACCTGTTACTACTCTGAGCACTGAGAAAAAGGAAAGATAGAAAGAATTCTGGTAATGTGAAGGAGGAGCAAACCCTCCTTTAGAGTGGCTGTGCACTGGCTGGCACAGCAGATGAAGGCTGGAGAGGATTTAACTGAGTTTACAGACTGTAAGACTACTGACCACGTTGGCAAACTTCAGCATCTTAAAGGACTGCAGGGCCATTATGGTATTTCATCTTGAAGGAGCCTCACCAGGTAGCACTGGGATTGTTAAATGTTGTTTATTTTAGAAATGCACTGCTTCTAGAATCCAGCTGGTTTAGATGAATTTTAACAGGAAAAGATGATTGTATTACTTTGGACATTGTGGTTATCTCAGAACTGTGATGCTTTGTAGCAGACAGGTCTGCAAAGTCCATAAAGCCTGGGCTGGTTCAGCTGGCTGAGTGGTGCAATGCTGATTACAGTCGAAAAGCGTTAGATAACTTTGAAATGAAATTTGAATTTTGTCCTACTTTAACTGAAAAATCTAAAGTCATACAATAGTATAGTTTTGGTTTTGTGCAAGTTACAGATTTAGGGTATTTTTTTTTTTATATGGTTAAAGCGACCCTCAACTTGGCTGTTCTGTCTTCTAAAAATCTATAAATTATCTGTACTAATATATTAGGTTATACTAAATTTCCACTACGTCATTCCCTCTTGGATTTGCACTTCTATCATTCCAAATTGCAGGCATTCTAAGTCCAGATGGAATTTGTTGAACCAATGTTTTTTAAGTCTGGTTGGGGTTTTTTTTGTTGGTTTTCTTCTTTTTAAGAAACTTAAATCAAGGAAAAATTTTTTCACTTCCAGCCAAAGGAACAGGTGAACTTAATCCAAGTTTTAAAAGAACATGCTAGCTGGGGAGCACCAAATCCCACATAGTTTGTGTGGTACAGCATTACTTTATTTCCTGAAGGGCTTGCAGTGCTTGTCTGCTGGGTGAGCTGTGTTCACTGTTAGCTCCACAAATAATAGATGGATTACTCCATAAAACTGTTATGAAGGAACATCACTGCTGCAGATCATGGTACATTACAGATATGATGCTCTTCCAAGAGTAGTTTTGAACTGCATGGCTCAAGTCCTTTCTGTGCAGTTACTGCTATCAAGAGTGCAGTAATTAAAGACAATTCTGGTTTTCTTCCCTTAGCAGTCCAGCTGGCATAATTTCTAAAGAGATGATCACGTTTAAAATTCCTTTCGTCCAGCTAGAGACGCGGGATGTATTAAACATGCAGATTAACACTTTTTCTAATTGTATTTAATCTTCTATTAAGTAGAGCTGCCAGCATTAGAACATGTATTTTCTACCACCTCATTATTCACACTACGTGTCCACTGCTTCAAAGCTTTCAGGTGTAAATTTTGTAAGTTTGAAACCCCCACTCTGCTGGAGAATGGTTCTAAAGCAGTCTGAAGAGTGCAGCAAAAATAAACTTCAACATTGAAAGAATTCAGAATTCTCAGAGACTGAATTTTCAAAGATTCTTATTTTTAGCTTTTTTTTTCATGGACAGCATGTTCTTAGATTTCCAATCCCATATCATAACAAAAATCTTACTATGCTCTTACTTGTCACAACTTAATTGGCTTATTTATTAATCCTCTAAAGAAGACTCTCAGTTAACTATTTCATTGGCCCATTGTTACATCTCTCTAAGTTCCAAGTCACTGCATTTATGGCAGAGGAGACAAAATGCAGTGGAAAGTTAAGAATATAATGTAAGAATATATTTTGGTGTGACAGCTGCAGGTGAAGTTTTGCTCTCAGTGGATTTACAATCACTTCTGTATAGAGGGACACAAATGAAGTACCATAGTACAGAATTTTTAATCCCCTCAAACATGAGCGAAACAAAACTCAGATGACATTTGCCTCATCAAATTCAATGACTCAAAATGGAAAAGTTACCTAACCAAATGAAAATGTACAGCCCAGCTCACATTCTAGAGAACTGGTTTGAGTCCCAGTTCTTAGCTGAATAAAACTTAATAAAATATTTAATCAGATGGCTACCTTAGCATGCAAAGTAGTCTTGCTTTAATGTGTCATTGAAGGAACTTCAAGGCAAGCAGGTGCTTCTGTTGCCTCTCTAAAATACTCCATAAAAATGAACAGAACTCAAGAGTCCTCAAGGCTTAGGAAAAAAGAAAGAATTAGCTCTATCTGTTAAAATTTTAATGTTTGAAATGATTCATGAATTGCTTTTTCAACAGGGGAACAAAGGCAGAATTACATGTTGTGCTACTGAGGATCTTTACTTCAAATTGAGTAGTTCTAAAACGTTTCTGAACAAAAGGTACACAGGTAGCTATTACATCTGTGGAAAATACAGCAT
This sequence comes from Peucedramus taeniatus, assembly GCA_013400575.1. Taxonomy (NCBI): domain Eukaryota; kingdom Metazoa; phylum Chordata; class Aves; order Passeriformes; family Fringillidae; genus Peucedramus; species Peucedramus taeniatus. The sequence continues at coordinate 139,035 of WBNO01032669.1, forward strand.
TTATCTTTGATCATATTAAATAGAGGCTGCTGAGCTGTCTGGACAAAAGTTACAATTGCCATGTCAGTGTTCTCAAGGAGCACAGACACACTGAAGGGCCAAGCCCTGTGTCTGTGCGGGGATTGCTCAGCTGCTGTGGGCACGAGGTTGGACATCTGTGTTTGGCACAGAGATGTGTAGTTTCCTTCATTAAGTGATTGAAAACAGCTACTAAAAATTAATGCTGCAAGTGTCCTGGGTTTAAAGCAAAAGGATGTGCGTCTGTCTTCCTGAAGGATCAGACAGTGGAAGTCTGTCTGTCCCTTCTGTTCAGTTAATCCAGTAGGCAGTAACTTTGAGCAGTGTACAGCAGTTTCAAGTGATAATATGGATGGGTCCAACTAACTTAGAAACAAATGGAACAGCATCACCATGCAGCCTATCTCTTATATGAGTAAATATCTCTAATGTGAGTGAATGTAAAAATAAGCAGCCAGAAATTCCAAAAATGCTGCCAGACACCTGGAGAGGAGCTTTCTCTGCCTCGATGTCCACCTCTCACTGTGTCCACTGAGGCTTGACGTTGCCTGCAGTGCAAGAGAAAACCAGACTGCTGATATGCAGTGGAATTTCACAAAACTAATATATCTCTTCAGACCAAACTGAAGTTTAGCAAGCCCCTTGAGTTTGGTCTCTGTGCTCAGCAGGAAGTCCTCCTTGGGCTTGACTTTACTGAGCCAAGGGAGGGGATACCCAGCAGGAATGTGTGGAATTGAAGGCTGGAAAAATTTGCTTGTCAAGCAGCATATTCTCCTGTTCTGAGCGGGTATCTAAATGAAAGTGATTTCCCAGGGCATCTGGCTCTGCACATGATCTAGAACAAATAGCAGAGGATTAATTTTCGTTTCAGAAGTGGAGGATTTAGCTCTGTCTCAGGGAGATGCTACACGGGGGGCTCCAGGGGGAGCATTCCAGTCGGCAAAGCACTTTGCTCAGAATTAGCATTCAGGCAATTAAATAGCTCAGCTGGCTGGGCAAGCTTAGCTCTCTGAGCACTCAGCAAAGGTATCAGGGAAGAAAATGAGTTAGAAACTTCCTTGCTTATCTGCCTTAATCAATGCATGTTGTGTCTTTCTGCAAAGTTCAGTGTCTGTAATGCAAGCCTTGCAATTTGGACTTGCAATGCCGTTAATTAAATGTGGTGTTAAAAAGTCAAAGCAGGTAATTAACTGATTCTGTTTTTTCAGCAAGTGTTGATTTATTCTTCTAAGTAGCACATAATTAGTGTTTTTCTTGTTCTTTCTCCTCCTCCCTCCCCCAGGCTCATGTAAATTGAGTAGCAAACTCTTATCTGAGTGTGGTGTTTGACCTTTCATGTTGTTTATCAAAATAATGATCTCCAACTTACCGTTTTCTTTTATTAAAACAAAGTTATAGTTAAGATGGTAAAAATTTGCTGCTGTGAGCACCTCACAAAAGTTTTGATCCTGAGCTGTGGTCACTTCTACAATGTTAATGGTTCTCATTTACCTACATATTGCCTGAAAAATCTTAGGAGAAAAATCTTTTAACATCTGCACTGCTTTTAGAGTACATGTCACTGAGAAGCAAGAGCTTCTCAATCAGCAGTAATTCAATCCTGGGATTATTTTTTTGTCAACTTTTTTTTGGGAAAAACGTGGTTGTATTCTATCTTTTTAGTATTCATAACAGTTCATTTTGAGCTTCTGCTAAAGACCTAGTCTGCTATTCAGAAAATTTGATATGTCTGCTGAAATGGGTTTATTTATTCAAATAAGGCATTTCAAAATTTCATTATAAACATGAATATACCTCGTTTTTAATAGAAATTGGAAAGGAGGTTACTGAACCCAGCACGTTGTTGGTTATTAAATAATCTCTTTTGTGCAGGCTTGTTTCCTGCAGGTTTTCAAAGCACACAGGTAAATTGCAGTGCAAGATGTGGATGTGAAAACCATTGATACCAAAATCTGTTTTTATAAATAGTGGCTATAGCTTAGTTTTGTGCACAATGATCTTGTTCTGTGCATGTCAGCCATTACTTGTTAGCTGTGACACAGACACTGACAAATCTCTATTAGTTTGACTTATAACTTGGTGTAATCACTGAAAATTGACATCACTTCAGTCTTTAACATTTTGTTGAACAAGTTTAAGTACTTTAAAACATTCCTGGCAGTGTGCATGGCTCCTTTCCCTGTTTCCCTGTGTTGTGAAAGGTGAAGCTCAGAGCAGAGTTTTACTCACGTTAATCTAAAGTTATTTTTGAGCATCTGAAAACACTGCAGCTCTCTAAACTATGCTTTATTTGTTTTTTTCAGGAACATCAAGTGTCCACTGAGAACTTGGAGCATGGCTATGAGCAACGCCAGTGACTCTGTGGTCCTGAGCAATGGCAGCCTCTTGTCAGCTGCTGCTGGCCCAGGGGGTGTTGCAGCGAATGATGGAGACATCACGGTCCAACAACTCCCATCCAAGGAAACACCAAGAGCAAAACCAAGTCCAAATGGCTGCCTGCAACTAAATGGTACAATCAAACCATCCTTTCTGCCTTTAGACAACCAAAGAACTCAGCAGATGTTGTCGCAATGCTGCCACCCTTGTCCATACCATCATTCTTTAAGTAGCCATAATAGCAAGCAGGAATGTCATTCAGTGGTTGGCAGCTCAGCACCATCTCCTATGACCTCTTGCTGCATGCAGCCACACACTGAGTACTCAGCCTCTATTTGCCAAAAACACACCCCTGTCTATCAGCCCGCCTGCTGTCTTCAGCCCTCCCCATCCTTCTGCCTTCACCATCAGTGGCCTGACCATTTCCAGCATCAGCCTGTGCAGCAACACATAGCCAGGATAAGGTAAGGAGGTTACATTATTTCTTAGTTCTCAGGATGGGTAATCTTTCCCTGAACTATTTTGTTTTCTTAAAAAAGCAGAAGATCTGAAAGGAAGATGAACCAAATTTCTTTCTCAGTGATTTTACAGATCAATTTTCAATGCATTACCAAATTACTATTTCCAGGAGAAACAAAGTCAGGAGATTGGTTTTGCTGGGCTCCATGAATATTCCTGAAGTGAATTAGTTCTTTCTTGTGAGAAAAAAAAAAAGGCTGTTTTTTTTTCTTCTTGGGGATTGTTTGGAAGCTCATTAGCTCTTTTAGAAGACACAGGGTACACCTCTATTGTGTAAAACAAACCAGTACAGAGATAGCTAAGAATACACTGAAAGATCTGATATGTCTGCATAGTCCAATTAAAACACATATTTCCTTAAAAAGATGCATTGAAAAATACTTCCAACAATTCTATTCTCAAATATACAGGATGTTTTTTCTTTATCAAGTCAGCTGGTTCAGTGGGTTGCCCTCATGTCTTTTCAGTGTAGGTTATCTCCTAAACTTCAAAATTGTGCTCATATTGAGAAATTTGGGATTGTTCCAGGTTTTAGTCCTTTCTGTTTTCCATTTCATAAGAACCTGCCTCTTTGATAGCTTTGGAGTTCCACAGCTTCAGGGTGGGAAAAAAAAAACCCAAGAAAAATCTTCTACAGCCTCCTGGTCCTGGGCAAAACCAGTCAATCTAAGAGGCAATTTCTAAGAACCACATTCCCCATTGAAGGAAGATGCTTTGAAGCTTTTAAGCAAGGTTGTAATTTTTTCTAAGTTGCAGTTGGGTTAAAAGGGGCGGATTTTCATGGGAGCATTAAAAACTGCCCTTCTTCCTGTTCTCCAACATCTGCACCCTTATTCAAGAACTTGGAGCTATCCATGTTTCTTAGTCAGTTACAATGATTTTGTCTTGATGAAATATATGAGCTAATTTTAAACTCCTAAACAATCAAACTGGGAAAAACATGTAATGTGGAAAAACTCAAAGTGAATAAAGCTTTTTTCTCCTGAGGTAAAAGCAGATGAAAATAGGGATGATAATACAGAGCACAAATCAGCTTTGTCCTGCCAGTTATTCCACTTACAAATGGAAAAAATCTTAGTTGTCAGAACTGCTTACAATCAAAGATGTTTTTTTCCACCCCATACTTGTTTAAATGTCAAGCAAAGATGTTGTATAATTTTGTATGCAAAGGTATGCACAAAGTTGAACTATTGTAGGATCAGTCATACTTTTCAAACTGTCGGAATGGTTGCACTGATTTCACTGTTTTCTCCCTGTGCAGCAGGGTTGTTAAACTTCATCTGTATTCCATAGTCATGAGAAAGGGAACAAATGCCATCCATAGTCTGGTTTTGACTTTTTGATTTTGGTTTTAGAGTAGAAATAAAGCCAACAAAAATTTCTTCTGGATATGATAAAATAATGTTTTCTATCATGCTTCATGGATACAAAAACTGTTTGAACTGCTGTGATTGGGCTCTTGAGCCAAGACGCTGGTTTTTCATCTTCCTTGCCATACCATACACTTCTATAAAAATGTACAGAAACTATGAATAATGATTTATGATAAATGGTTTGTCTTACTGCTAGCAGTCAAAACAAAGATGCAATCCAACCTTAAAAGCACCTACACTTATTCAATCAGCTCTATCTGTTAGCGTACTCTGCATATCCCTATCAAATGATTATTGTACTGCTTCCATGCCTTTTCACTCCATAAACTGCATTAATGGACAGTGTATACTGATCTGACTATCACTTAGCATGGAACCAAAGACGACTTTTCTCTCTTCTTACTCAACTAGGTGTGTCTAAATGCAATAGTCTGTCATTGCATTGTGAAGTTATCACCCAGAGAGACCACTGTGAATGTAGTAATGTTGGGAGATGGTAAAAACTGGGAGCAACTGGATGTAGCCTTGCAGATGGATGGATGTGCACTGAGGAAGAAGCAAACTGCTTCATTTGTAGCTACTTGGCAGTGCTAAAAAGGAGAAGTAATAAATGTGTGTTTATTTTTTATGTGCTTGGGTAACTTGCTGTAAACAGAAGAGTAGCGCTTAAGGTGTGTGATATTTCAATGTGATCATTGTTCCACACTCCTAATTTTATTGCAGTTTGAGCTTATGATCTGCACAGCAGCTTCTTCTCCAGGTATTTTTATTACAAGGTTCATTGGAAATCATCCAGCTTTATAAAATGTGCGTGTTTTAACAGGGTTATTTAAAATGCAGGTTCTCATACAATACATTGAATTCAGAATGTAGTCAAACTACACTTAATTTAGCTTCTATCTATTTTTTAAAAAAATGCATTCAAATACTGTTATAATTTTAAGGAGAGAGAAAAGGTGTGATTAGAGGAGGGTGAACACTCTTTGCAGACTGTATCACTCATGCTTACAGCTCTGGGCAGGTAACCAATTGTTTCAGCACAACAGGTTTTGTCAGGTTTTGAAGCCCAAGGCTTAACATTTGTCAGTGACCTAATGTTAAAGGAATGTGGCTCTGGTATATCATTGCAAATTGGAGTGAGTAAAGACAGATTGAAATAATGCCACACTTGCCCTGTCCTCTTAAAGCTGGCTGGATCTGGAATTTTGTAGAGGGTTCAGCTTTGAAGTTTAACTAAATTACATGGAAATGTCATCTATCCACTGCATCTTGAGAATATGGACAACTGTTAATTTTAACAGTTGGTGAAAACATTCTGTAGCATAGAAGAAAATATTTTTAGTGGTTGATGTTTTGCAGCCTGATTGTGGTAAAAAATTCTATTGTAGAAGTAGGTATAAGAGATCAACATTAGGTTGTAATGATTCTGATGATTTTTAGATGTTTTTCTGAAGTTGGAAGATCTTGAGTAAAGTTTCTTGTGTTATTTTGTGCACATATTTAAGAAGTAACTCATGTAAACATGTTCATACCTCTGTTTTTCAGTGGCCATAATATCATGACCACACAAACACTCCCTGGGAAATTCTAGCCATCTCTCCATATCAGAATGCAGTTGTCTGGGGGTTTGATTTGCTTTCTAACAATTTCTAAATTTACCTTTGTAGGAACATGGATGATTTTTTTTGTTCCCGTACCCTGCCCCTTTGGAGAGCTCATGCTGAAGTATCCCTTTTTGTTGGAAGGCACTTATGTATCTCAAGAAACTTGGGGGCTTAGACACCCTGGAAGATATGTAGTTACTGCCCCTCCTTTGCTGCCACCTGCTTCTCTAGTCATCAGCAGCCTTCACCAGGGTGGGGTAGAAATGGGGAAAACCAACCAAGTAAGGCTGTGAAAGAAGCATGAAGACTGATCCATAACGACTGGAAGCACTGAGTTAGGAGTCCCTAGGGAAAAGTAAAACTGTGCAGCCCAGTAGCATGCTTAGTGGGATGAAAGGAGGATAAAATAAATAGTGAACAGTTGCATAGTTCTCTAGGAGAACTAAATACTACCATTTTTTTAAAAAGCCAGAAAACTCTTACAGTCTTTACTGATATTTTGCAAAACCTCATATAGGAATGTATACATGTCAATAGGAGTGGCAGAGGAAGGATGTGCAGAGATCATTCAGGAAGTCGTCTCAGGGTTGTGGAAGGCACAGGATAACAGTGGTGGTATTTCTGGTGCCAGATTGGATTGCTTCCTTCAGATATGTATGGGAAGGTTTTAGTGGGAAAACACCAGTTAAAAGCTACCTGTGTGCTTGTTAATTTTGATGCCAACTCTGCTGGAATCTCTCTGGTGATAAAATTTAGAAAACTTAGGTCTGTAGACTCAGAGACAAAAGGTAGGGCAAAAGAGGTCAGGGAGCTGTGAAGGAACTGCTGGTGCTGCTGCTAAGGAAAATGCTCCAGACTGCCAGTGTGTGCAGTGCTTGCACTTTCGCAGTATCAAACCAATAAATTCAAACAAGCACTCTTGGCTCAGGGTGAACCTGCTTTGTGTCACCCACTGTTATTTACTTTTTTAGACTATACTGTTAATGCTTTTGACTAAAGCAGACAAGTAAGGAAAACTGTTCTGAAAAGCATCTGAATTATCTGTGGTAAAAAAAAAAAGGCTGAAAGGATATATGGGATGATCTCTCCATGATGATGCAATCATCTCAAGCTGGAACAGGAAAATGAAATCTGTTTAAAGTCCCACTGAATCCTTACTTTGGCTGAAATTTAAGAATTGCTCCTCATCCCCCACCAGCCTACTTTGGAGGTTTTAGCTCACAGAGCTTAGTTAGTTTAAATTGCTGGATTCAAAGCTTTTGCTTGTTAGACCAATTTGTACTCTAAAGAAGGCAAAAAACAGTGTCAGGAAACTGGTAAAGCATCCAGACTTATTGTACATCTTGCTTTCAGTTCGATTTAAACCTTCTTTTGAAGTGTTTTGGCATTGCAGATTTATGTGATGGTTCTGGAACTCTGGGTTCTGCTGTGTCTCAGAGTTCTGTGCCACACACTGTTCAAACAGTATTGCAGACATACGAGAATACTTACACTTTATTTAATACTTTAAAACGAAGCTATGTAAAAATGAAAAAGCTGTGAAGTGATAGAACACTACAGCTGCTTCTTACCCATTTTAGATTTTTTCTTCTAGTTATTTGGCATAAAGATTAGAACCAGAAAAAAACTAAAATCTCCTGTTTTTTCAAAAAGCAAGGGAATGTTTGCTAAATACCAATCTTAATAACGAGACTTTGTTATGAAACAGTTCCCTGCTTGATTCCAGGAAAAGGATAATTGTTATCTAGTACACTCTGCGTGGCTTGCAGAGCTGATTTTGTGTATACACGTGTATAAAATATTTTCAAATAGCCTCATTTCATCCACATGAACTGTTCACAAAAGTTTCCACGGAGCTTTTTTGATGACCTATCCTATTTTGAAAGTTGTTATCTTCTGCTTTATTTGATGCATTAAAAGATATTTTTATTTTCACTTTTTATATGAATTGTATATTAATGTCTTTGGTACAAAATACATGTGCATATAATGATTTAAAAATTAATAAAGGGGCTTTTCTGCCCTCCCCTAGGCAGATTAAAATAGGAATCTTTAAGAATAAACCTTTAGGTCAGGAAATCCCTTTCTGGAAGTGGGATTTCTGAGATATTTTATCAACCTTAAGCAACTAAAAGGCAAAAGCTGTTACCATCATTTCATTCAGTGTTCAGGGTGTTGCAAATCATTTGGTTCATGCTATAGATCAGGAATTCCTGCAACAATACAAATTCTGGCTCTGTTCTCATTTAACCCATTTATTCTATGCTTTTTATTATGAAGCATTAACAACCCAGTGGCATACTTGGGATTTTAATATAATTGAGAAAAAAAGAAAAGGAATGTGAAGCCATCTCATGCATCCATCTGAGTCCAAATGCGGGATTCTCTGTTGAGCACGTGTGGAAAAGTAGGTTTTCCTTGTGACCAAATGAACTGGGTTTTTTTCTTTCTTTGAAATAATTTTTCATGTCAGTCTAATTTGAGCTGTGCTTCTTCATTTTCACACATTTTTATTTTAGTTTTCATGATCTCTGAGTGTGATACCTTAAGAGTTTTACTCTGGTTTTATTAATTCATTTACTCTTCCCATGATAAATATTGTGCATTGTTGGCTGTGCAAACAACTTGCTGCACTTTCTGGAAATGAAAGCAACGGGCTGACACACAGAGACCAGAATACA
>WBNO01032670.1:0-56218 GCA_013400575.1 Peucedramus taeniatus
CACTTGGTCTGTTCAGCCTGCAGGATAGTGAGGGGAAAGCTCATTGCAGTCTACACCTTCCTTCTGAGGAGAAGAGGGACTGGCACTGATCTCTTCTTGCTCATGACCAGTGACAAGATTTGAAGAAAAATCATGAAGCTGTGTGAGGGAAGGTTTAGGCTGGATATCAGGAAAAGGTTCTTCACCCAGAGGGTAGTNCCAAGGAATTGGTCACAGCTACAAGCTACAGTTCAAGCCTGAGTTCAAGAAGCATTTGGACAATGCTCTCAGGCACATGGTGTGATTCTGCTCAGGGCCACGAGTTGGATTTGATGATCCTGGTGAGTCCCTTCCAACTCAGAATATTCTATGATTCTATCTGCAGCTCCTTACTTATTCAGAAGACTAATGGAGGAAATACATAGCATTTGTCTTAGCTCAAGCAATGTTATCAGACTTATTTCATGTCTCTTATCATTTGGTATCTGCATTCAGGAACACTTTCCTAAAAATTAAGATGACAGCATAATTTCTTTTTTCCTTCCCAACAAAAAAACCACTAACCCCTGTTAATACTAACAGGGGTTAATGTAAGGTTTTTCAACAACCAAGAGAAATGACTTTGAAAGTACTGTATATTTTATCCTCTGTTATAACACATTTGTTCAAAGTATACCAGATCAAATAATTATTAAAATAATTTGGGGAAAATTGTAACTGAAAACAGATTTATTGTGTAGATTGCTATTTTTCAGAGAAAGAAGAGGCGAGGGAGAATAGATGAGACTTATTTTTTGAGCAATTTTCAGTTTCTTTTGGTTTCTCTAGCTAGACTCACTTGTCTCACTGGAATGAATGGCAACCTATTAAGAGCTGGATAACAACATGAAAGACAGAGAGGGTCAAGCTACTTATAATTACCAAGTGCAAGATTAAGTAGTGAATTGATGTCAGTTTGTGAGTATCTACAGCAGGACAGAACTTTTATAATGAGTTCTTCAGTCCAGCACACAGAGACACCACAAAGATGTAAGAGCTGGAAAACAAAGCCAAACAAATTCAAACCAGCAACACGGTGCACACTTTTTATGATAAGAAACTAATCATAGAAACAATTTAGCAGGGTTTGCAGTGGATTTTCTGTCACTGTCATTGCTAACATCATCTGATGGGATAGCTTTTTTCATTTCTAAAAACCAATATTGCTGCTCAGGGATACACAGAAGTCCTATTTAGTGTGCTATAGAATAGCTAGGATCATATTGTTTCCTCCTTGCTCAATCATAAATGAGTCATTATATCAGATAGCACAAAAATGAACACACATTAAGAGTTTCCATCCACAAAACAAATTTTTCACTTGAAGTGTAAATGATGGCTTAGTTTTCATTGCCTTGAGGACAATAAAATTCCTAGAAATCTTGAAATTAGTCAGGTTATGATTTGGAAAGAAGCAGATGTCCCTAAAGAACAATAAAAACTCTGTGTACATTTATTTTTATTCTTTCTGTTAAGGGACTATACAGCTCCAATGCTTCCCTAAAGAAATATTCCATGTTTCTGTTTACTTGTCACCCACAGCCACTANATGGTTTCTTCAAACAGCAGAATCTGATTCTCTCTTCATGTATAAATCAGCTGCAAGCTATGGGCTTCAGGCTGGAATTGCAAAGCAAAGTTCTGTACTCTCTAATTATTCTGTGCAAGCTAATAATACATCAAAAAAAGGGGCAAATATAAATCCACAAGTATAAAACACCCTTGCTCACTAAATGTATAGAGTTTATGTATTTACTACTTACTTTTTCTCACTGTATATTTTTTCCCCTTCATTTATATATCTAGAGTTTCTCTTGGGTGTCAAAATACACTGTTATCTAAGGGAAATCAGTGTTTGTGAAATACTGTGATGCCAAACTCAGGTGCATTTCAGCAGCAGTTCATCACACTTTCTTATGCAGCATCATTCCAATATGATGGTAATGGCAACTAAATTCAAACAGACTACACAAGACTTCATTTTTAATCTCTCCAGGGCAATTTTTCTTTACCTGAGAGCTTTATGACTTTACATTCTTCCTTATATCTCAGAACTAGCTACATTTCTTATGAGCATAAATTTGGAAAGAAGTGACTGTAAAATGTGTTAAACAAATGAAAAATTTTAATACTGATGATTTTTCTGTCATATGTTCTGTCATCCAGCAGACTTGTTCAGCTAGTAGCTGCACATTGTAAGAACTGTCTCTTAATATGATTTTAAAATTGGTATTGACTGTACCTCCTAAAGGTCAGACCTGAAGGTATTGTGCTCTTCACTTCTGTTTCCCTCATTCTCTTCTTGATTGCCAAAACCAGTCAATGAATACAAGGGCATGCACCTTGAAAGAAAGGTTGCCCAAACTGGATTGTATTATGCTAAATTGCCATGCATTTGTCTTGTATGTATCATGTTTGGCTCAGATAGAGCCAACTATAAGTTTTTTTCTATGGGTGGTGGGGGAAATTCCTATTGAATATTAGTTGTGAAAACTGTCTTGTCTTTATCACCTAAAGCTCAAGTAAAACAAAGCTAGGTTTTTGTTTATTGGTTTACGATTGCTACTTTTTATTTATTTAATTATTTTATTTATTTTTTTAATTAAAAAAAATTTAATAATTTCTGCCCCCTCAAAAATAAAAAAAAAATCAACAACCAATTCTTCTGGCTAGGAAAATAAACTGTACAGGAAGAAATTTCCATAGGAAATAGAAGAGGTTAGTTTCTCATCTTATGGATGGAATGAAGAAAAGAAAAATCCTTTCGGCATAGCAATATCCCCAAACCATTTGATTTTATTTAAAGCTTGTAATATGGGAGAAGTGAGTCATGTTATATCTAGCCCATAAAAAAAGTTCCATTGAAAGATGAAATTCAGGGTAGATTTTTTTATATGGAGCACTCCATATACATTTGATGGAAGTGCAAATAATGGAAATCAATGCTGATCTTAACCCAAGAACATTGGTTAGAAATAATAGCAGACTGGGACTGGATAAGAAATGAACAGCAGATCAAGCATGAAAGATTTCCTACAGATTGTGCTTGTGCAGAGCTTTACCTTTAGCTCAAGAAACAGATCAGATTATTGATCAGTCAAGGGTTTCTCTTTCAGTCCCACAGAGGTTTTTTTTTTTACATAAATTACTTTTAATTGTGCATTTATTTTTGTATAGGACTAGGAGCAGGTATATATGAGCCTCTGGTCATACTTATATAGAAAAGGTTAAACTACAAATGTTTTATTTCACAAGTTCAGGAAGAGTCAATAATTCATATGTGGTGTAACCACAGGCAAAATTCCCAGGTTTTTCTGCACATACCAACTAAAATCTATCCATGGCATACTCTCTACTGGATTTATGTGGGAGCTTCATTTCACAATTCCTAGTTATTCTCTCTTGTATTGAATATAATTCCTTTATCCTTTCTGTGGTCCCTAAGGTTCTAGTTCCTGAGATTCCAGTTACATTCGTTGAGAGCCCACTTGCTGCAATTCATTCTTTGTAGTTCATTGACTGAAAACAATGCAATTAAAAAAACAAACAAACAAACAAACAAAAAAAAACAAAAAAAAAAAAACTCTAAACCCAACAGGTAAGTACTGAGGCTACTTTGAAATTCCATTCTGATTCAGAAATACAGCAAAACTACAGAGGCATCTGGGAAAGGCATATTCTAAAATGTATAATTTAAAACATTGATCCTGCAAACAAATGCATCATTTTGAGCAACCACTGACAGACATTGTCATCTTTACCAGCTTTGATTGGTTGGGCTGTAGATGTGGTAAAACTTCTGATTTATATATTTTTTTAATTTCCTGAAAAGTAATTTTACATTGATACCTAGAGCATGTGGGAGGCTCTTTCCTTAGCTTTGTCATAAACCTAAACAAACAAATTATGATAGCAATCTTACTTTCCTCATGCATAAAACTCTTACTTTGTGCTATAAAAAAGGGGGGAAAAGGAAGAGGTAATTTCATTTTTCATAGCATTAATTTAGAATCAATTTAACTTAGCTACATCATGAAAATTAAATGAGAGAATTATGCATATTTAAGTGTCAACAAGATATACTTATGTTGAAACCCTGTCACCTTCAGTTACTATGATGCTTTTCATTTTTATACTGTTAAATGCTTTACTTCTATAATCATCATTTGCATTAGAAAGATAACTGTAGATCTGTTACAGAATAACATCTGCAAACAAATATAGAATAAAATAATGTAAATCTGCCCACAGAAAATAGCAAAGAAATGTGTTTAAAGAAGAATGGCCCCAAAATACTTTGGAAATTTATACTGCTCATAATTTATACTCCTATCTAAATCTTTAGTAATGTGCTTAACAGTATACATACTGAGAAGAACTTGTGTTTTAGAATGCCACTAAAATTAAGAACTCCAGACATATACTAGATTAAATAAGTCGTGTCAGACTTCATAATACAAAATAATAGGTACAAGGAGCCATATCTGGACAAGAACTTCAGGATATGGCTCATTATAAAGATGAAAATTCTACCAAGAACTGAGGTATTACAGATAATTTGAAATAAAATGAAAGAGTCATGCATGATAAAAACTACCTGGAAGTACAATCCAGAAATAGCTCTGTTCAGTGCCCATCTATTTTTAAAATTTGACAAAAATATAAAAGTTCTAATTGTGTACACCTCAGTGACCCATATTAAGATGTGGGATTGCTGATTCATGCACATGTCTCACAGATTCTTGATTATTAGATTTCTCCAAATTTCCATTTCATACATTTTGAGAGTGACACATTATAAAACTTTCAGATATCTGTTGGGGTAACAGTTAAGTGGTGATGACGATACACTGGAATTTTTGAATAAAGATTTTTCAACAATAAAATAATAACCAAAGTAATTTTAAAGTCCAGCACATTAAGAAATTGTAAAAAAAAGATTAAAAATGTTCATTCAATTTTATATGAGAAAAAATAAAAGAGATCTAGGAAACTAAATGTAAAACTATAGTAAAACAGGTGATACTTTGAGATAAAACTTGAAGAAGGCTTATAATAAAATGCTTCCAAGCTCAGAAGAAGTAGGATGACTGTAGAGTCAGTGGGGCCAGCAGATTATCAAAGTACAAAAGGCACACTAAAGAAAGGGAAGACCACTGCAAAAATCACAGGGGAATCCTTTCATCACTGTTCACTATGGAGAAGGTCAGGAAGGTTCCCTTCTTCACAAGGCATGAGACAGAGAAACCATTTTTTAAGAAAAGCATCAATAGAAGAGGTTTTAGTACAAATTAATAAATTGAACAGTAACAGTTGTCAGGACCAGGCAATTGTTCAAGAGTGAAGGAAGTCTAGTATGAAGTTGCTGAGTTACTAACTGTAGCATATAAACTATTGCTCTAATAAGACTCTGTGTCAAGAGGAATAAAAAACAGAATGGAAGAGATAAAACGTTTGAGAAAGGACTCATGCAAAGACTTAAGGAAATACAGAATAGCAAATTGCATAACCATCAGGAAAATAGGCAAGAATTACTATTCTAGAATTAATAGATGATAGATAAATATGAAACATTTGCTAAAGCTCCACTTGGCTTTTATAGATTTTTGGGAGGACTACTGCCTATCAGATTACTTTGAAGGTGTTAACAAACATAGATTATTGATATAACTAATCTGGATCTTCAAAAGATTTTTGGCAAGTTTCCGTTCTCCAGTATTTCACCCATGTTGTTCTTCCTTTTTTCATTCCTTTTGTTACTTCTGTTTTATTAAATGCATTCTTTTTAGGTTAACTACGTCAGTGTAATATCATACTCTATTCTTTTTTTAAGCTGCTATAGTTTTAAGTTACTAAAAATTTGAAAATCAGAAAGAGCTTTGATGCACATTCATGGAAAGCTATTAATCAGACAATTTGCAGAATTTCCTAAGGTCCTTTCCCAATGAAATTCTGATACTGCTCCCTCTTAATTTAATGGTAAATGTGTGTCCTGCAATAATACACAACTCAATTTTCAGCCTAGTGTTTTTTCTCTTCACGATGCAATTAATACCAAGTTAACAAGAAACACTGTCAATTCTCAGAGGCAAATGTCCTGTACCATACAGAAAAATGCACTGAAGTCAGTCAATTTTTGTGAAATGCAGGCAGAACACTCCTTGTATTATCCCAAAAGAGTAAGATAAACATACTTTTTTAAGAAATCCACAGAAGGAACAGCTTCGAAATACTGGATTTTGATGCCCTCCTTCTAATAGCCTTTCAAATAGTCTTTTTCAAGTGAAGAGGTATTGTGAGACATATTTGGACTTAGCCATAGATGGTGGTTGTTGTTTAATTTTTTAATTACTTTTCGCAGAACTGCAGGTGTATAAATCAAATAAGAATATAGTCGAGCTAGACAATGTAGCTATGATTGCAGTTCAGCATTTCAACACAGCTGTGAACTCTGTCTTAATCATGCAAAGGATTAAATTCTTTCTCTTTATAACAAAAGAAACAGGCCCCTGTTAGCCCTGTTTCAGTCCTCTGCTATTCAATTAGAGTATTTAAATTAAATTTGTTTTATGCAAGCAAACCCGATTGAACCTTACAAGGAAGTGCCTCCCAGGTTCATTTACTAGAGCTTTGCTTGTGGTGGACAGAAATTTACCCTTTGTGTGGCATCTACAGCATTCAGCAGTATCATATACAGCACATAACTACCCACTTCATTTTACAAAATATTACCAAAATATGTCCCTTTATAAATCCTATTTCTTTCTCTCTCTTTTTTTTTTTTTCAACTAAAAAGATGAAAAAGCAACAACAGAGAGCACAATGTTTAATAAATACCAAGAGGAAGCCATCCAGCCTTAGGGCAATTTGTTGCTACTGCTCACCGTTTTGCTTTATTTATTGCATATTTTATCTGTGTTTATTTCTTTTATTGCCTAGTTACCACCAAAGATTATCATATAAACCAGAGAAAGAGGAAAACAATATGCCTGTCTCCCCCTGCTCCCACAATTAAAAAAAAAAAAATAAAGCCTCCAAGCCAGCAAAAATCTGCTATATGTCTCAGTATAGAAAAGATCATATGGGCTAATACCTAAAACCTTAAAATATTGCCAGGTAGTCCATTTACTATAATTAAAAATATCCCTACCAAGCACATAATACTGTTTGCAAAAAAGATTATCTTGGCCTCTGCAATCTCAGTTTTGTGTATTTGAGCTTTACCTGACATTAGCACTGGACTACACAGCACAGCTTTTGAAAGCAAAAGTAAGCACAACAATTTTTTTAAATCATCATTAGTCTGAAAGAGTTAAAACAAAGACTATCAAAAAATTATTAGTAGTAGCCTAGTATGGCACATCAAATAAAGAACAAGTGACTGACCACTTGTCTATAATCAATAAAAAATAGCCACAAAATGAAAAAAGTTAATGTTAATTCTTCAATTTGCATAAAAAGTTATGCAATCAAAAGTGCCATTTGTAGAGGCATTATAGTGCCAAAGAATTGGAAATGTCCAGTAAAAATGCTCAAGTTCATGTAATATACCATATGTGAACAGCTCCACCCTTACTATAAATCACCGCAGTTTTATTGTTCTAAAAGTTCTGAACTGAATGTATTTATTCTTACCAGCAGTGTGAAAGAATTCCAATAAATATTTAAAACCATTTTGGTGGGAGTTTTGAGGTTGTTTTGGTTGGTTGGTTGTTTTTTCTTAAATTCAGCCCTGTAGTTCTAATACCACAGAATTGCAAAGTGGCTTCTGCTCCTGAGAGAAGTCTTCCATTAGATTCCAGCCATAAGTGGGATCACACAAAGTTCAAAGTCACATCAAAAGCAACCAATCAAAAGGCAAGGAACGAGATGCCTTCTTTTAGGATACAGTAAATATTTTCAAAGAACCCTCCCTCTGGTGATGACTTTGTGTTAGTGGCTACAAAGACACATTGCTTAGATCACAAGAGGTTGACAGATTTCGCATTTCTTCTTTTTCCATAAAGAAAGCTTGTCAAGATTTTTTTTAAAACTATTTCTAGTTGCTATCAAACTAGTTCTAAATTTTGCCATTTCATTCATGCTTTTGGTCAGTCCAGATTTTAAAAATCTCCTACAAACCTTCAGAAATGTGGTTCATCACATTAATTTGTGTGTTACATGTTTAGTCAGTGTATGTGAAGAATTCAGAACAGTACAAGAATTGCTGTTTCTAAACATATTTCAAAATGATGTCATAAGTATTTTGAGGATTTTTTTTGTCTTTACAGTAAGTTATGTCATGCAGGAAAACAATATTACTAAATAGAAATGGAGAAAGAATACAGTGGAAAAATGGACAGAGAAAAACAGAGACATATTTTAAAAAGTCAAGGAAGTAGGCAGAAAATTAATATATGTAATTTGAAAAAGA
The DNA here is from genome assembly GCA_013400575.1 of Peucedramus taeniatus. Classification (NCBI taxonomy): domain Eukaryota; kingdom Metazoa; phylum Chordata; class Aves; order Passeriformes; family Fringillidae; genus Peucedramus; species Peucedramus taeniatus. The sequence continues at coordinate 8,432 of WBNO01032670.1, forward strand.
AATGGGAACACGATAAATGAAAATTCAGAGATAAAAGAAGCCAGGAAATTAGATTACATTTTTAGTAAGTCCAAATATTATCTGCACTAATGAGCATTAGATAGAAAAAAAGTTTAACCATCTTTCTTGAAAATGAGAGAAAACTCAGAGAAAGGGACTGCAAGGAAACCAACAGAAAAGTTTGTCAATTGAAGACCATAGACAGTCTTAGTGCTTTTATAGAATGTTCAGTATCCCCTGCAGTCACAAGAAAAATTGATGGAGGGTTCTTTCTCTTTGTAGTGAGTAAAGGATATGAATAATACTTTCTATAATTCCTTAAATTATTCTCTTGTACCATGAAAATTTATTTCTGAAGTCAGTATAAGAGTGCTTGTAGCTACACTTATCTAAAAGGATGGAGGAAATATTTTTCTGCTCAGCTGTTATCCTAGGTTGAGCCATTTTCGATGTTGCTATTCAATCTGCCTAACAGGATGAGACATGCTTGCAAGGAACAGGGACATGCCATCACTACTCCATAGGAAGCTACTAAAAAATTACTCAATGTGCACTTCTGTTAGGATCTGAGATGACCTGAGATTTATCCTTTCAGGTGAACGGAAGTTTAGTAAATTAATACTGCTATAACCTTCAAAACTAAATTTTAAGAGCTCTGCAATTATATAGAATATAATTTTAATGTCAGTTGTAACACTAAATGAGTGTTTTTAATGAGAAGATGGACAGAAACCATCCAAAGCCTCAGGCAACGCAGAAAGGGATTTCTTAATCCGGTATCTGCTTTCTAGTTAATTGGCAGCACACAAGACAGCAAAAAGTAAATTCCAACCCATTCATGTCAGAGACTTAAAAAGCAACGATTCCCACCTGTTCCTTACCATGACACATTCACCAATTTTTATAATTATTATGATCATATACAGTTTAAAATAGTCAAATTAATTCTGCTAATTATGTGACATCATTGGGATATGATCAATTAAACTTCAGCATGTCCTGCACTTGTCTTAGACCTGTGGATTACCTTATAATTATCAGCTCTGCTATTTGCTGCTCCCAGACACTGGAAAAAAAATATGGTTGCTGATTATAAAACATGTGCAGTGGATCTTTCCTAAGTGGAAGATCTTTTGGAAAAAAATAGCAGCTCAGTGTTACTGGTTTGTTTTATAGATTCACTCCACATGATTTCTACAACAGATGGAGGATGTTGAGTCCCCAGATTATACACTTTCTTCTTCCACTAACTTTAACAATAGTTTCTAGCACTGCATGTTTTCTCGTTTCCAGTTTTCTCTTGAGAGAACTGTCAAGAGATGGAGATCGATACTTCATGCTTCTCAGTACTCCTCAAGTTTAGTTTTCCATCCTTTTCTAACTCATTGTTAGCCTTTCTTCTCCTTGATCATTTTGCATCTAATGCATAATTTTTGCAATAGTCAAGACATGCTTCTGTTGTGAGCTACTATGAAAAACAACTGATAGAAAAAGCACCAAAGTGACTTCCTTCTTTTAGGTGCTAGTCTTACCAACAAAGGGATACCTCTATCTTCTCTAATGGCCAGTAGAAAGAGCTACAGCACTAACCCACATCCCAGTGTGTTGTGCTGCAATGCAGAGATTTCATTTGTGCTACTTTACAAATATATTTTTGTTTGAACAATGACACTGCCAAATGCTTTGCTTGATCTTGACTAGGTTTCATGTGATGGGCATAATTTTCTGCTTACATTACCTTTACATGTTCTGTGTCCCTGTATTCCATTTTCTCTGTAATTCTATTAGGAGAAGAAATGTGAATTAAAACATTCTATTTCTATCAATTAAGTAATAAGATATTAACTCTTCTAAGTGATCTAGAAGGAAAGCTTATCAGTATATATACTATGTTAAGCAAAATAGTGCATATAAAATCAGTTTTAGTGACTAAGGCAGCATTTAGAACTTTTTTTTCTGCAGCTGTTACAGTTTTGATGCTGTTTCTGTCACATAAGCTGCAGTAGGCATACTTTCACAGAGTAAATAAAACTATGGATAAACCCTGCACTCTTCAGACTCCATTAAAAAGGATTTTTTTTCTTGTACTGGACTGTGTAGACCTAAAGAACACTCAGCAGTTCAAACTCCAACAGAGAGGCCTTATTAATAAAGGCCACAAAAGAGAAACAGTTCATGATATCAAGGTTTCAGAATTCACATCAAATAATTAATGAATTATTATTTGATAGTTTCTTGTGTTTGAAACAACTACCATCTACTTCATCCTCTCCTAAAAACAAGAGATACTTGATTTCAAAGTGGTGAACAAATAGCATGTGATGACTTATTATCCCTACAGTCTTCCAGTGTTTCATGCTTGTTTTCTCTGTGGAAAAAGCATCAGCAAAACACGGCTGATGTAGTTGTAAACTGGAATTTGTATTTCTTTGTAAAATCTGTAAACAACACAGATTGTAGCAGGAGAAACGTTAAATGTTCTAGGTTGAAAAATTAATCACTGTGCCTAGAAATTAGATAGATGCATTTGCACAACACTGTGCTTGAATAAGCCCTGCTTAGATCCATGACATAGCACCTAAGAAATTTATTAATTATTCATAGAATAATAGAATTGTTATGCCTGTAAAAGGCCTCTAAGATTATTTTAGATTATTTAAGACTATCCAGCTGTTAACCTAGTGCTATGTTTACCACTAAACCATATCCCAAGGTGCCAAAGCTACATGATTTTGAACACTTCCAAGGATAGTGACTCCACCTCTCCCATGAGCTGCCTATTCCAAAGCCTGACCACTCTTTTAGCGAACAATTTTTTCCTAATATCCAATCTAAACCTTCAATAATACAACTTGAGGCCATTTTCCCTTGACCTGGCACTTGATACCTGGGGGAAGAGACTGACCCCCCCAGTTACAACCTCTTCTCAGCCAGTTGTAGAGCAATAAGGTCACTCCTGAGCCTCCTTTCCTCCAGGCTAAACACCCTCAGCTCCCCCAGCCACTCCTCTTAAACTTGTACCTCAATCCTTCACTGCTCTGTTGCCCTTCTCTGGGCATGCTCCAGCACCTCAAAGTCTTTCTTGTAGTGAGGTGCCCAAAACTGAATACAGGATTTGAGATGTGGCCTCACTGGTGCTGAATCACTGCCCTGGTCCTGCTGGCCATGCTATTGCTGATCCAAGCCAGGATGCCACTGGCCTTCTTGGCCACCTGGACACACACTGACTCTTGTTCAGAAAGCTGTTGAGAGGCACCCTCAAGTCCTCCTCCACTGGGCAGTTTCCTTGCCACTCTCCCTGTAGCACTGCATGGGGTTGTTGTGACCCAAGTGCAGGATCAGCACTTGGCCTTGTTACACTTCCTACAATAGTCCTCTGTCCATTGATCCAGCCTGTCCAGATCCCTCTGTAGAGCCTTCCTGCCCTTCAACAGATCAACACTCCCGCCCAACTTGGCATCATTTATGAACAAAGGATGCACTTGATCCCCTCATCCAAGTCATCAATAAAGGCATTAAACAGAACTGGCCCCAGTACTGAACCCTGGGAAACACCACCAGTGACTGGCTCCCAAATGGATGTAACTCCATTCACCACTCCTCCCTCAGCCCAGCCATCCAGCCAGGATTTTATCTAAGGAAGCGTACACTGTCCAAGCCATTAGCAGACAGTTTCTCCAGAATGCTGTAAGAGACAATGTCAAAGGCTTTGCTAAAGTCCAGATAGACTACATCCCAGCATCCACAGCTCTTTAAGGAGATAAACTTGACATAGGAGATCAGGTCAGTCAAGCAGGACTTGCCTTTCATAAACCCATGCTTGTTGGGCCTGATTCACTAGTTGTCCTGCATGTGCCACATAATGGCACAGACAATTATCTGCTCCATGACTTTCCTTTGCTCTGAGGTCAGCTGACAGACCTGTAGTTCTCTGGATTCTCCTTCCAACCTTTCTTGGAGATGGACTAACCTCCAGTCATCTGGGACCTTCCCAGTTAACCTGGACTTCAAGTAAGTGATGCAACAAGCACTTTCACCAGCTCCTTCAAAGCATTTGTTTGGATCCTATTCAGCCCCACAGACACATGTGCCTCCAAGTGGTGTAGTGGGTCCCTGACCATTTCTCCTTGGATTATGGGTGCTTGGTATACAGGCTCTGAGCCATGAATTCATCTGTATGTTGTTCCCATTTCTTCCCGTGTCATTGTCTGCAATTGATAAGATAGAGGAGAGCACTGTGCTCCTGATGCCCCAGCTAGTCATTCCAAGGCCCTGAGGTCTCTATTGATTGCCCTCAAACTTCTCATTGTGACTTCATTGCTGCCCCCCAAGCAAACAGTGATGGATAATAAATCACACCAGACTGAAGAATTTCTTGGTGATGTTTTTTATCCAGATCCCAAGGAGGCAGCAGTCTTCTGCATGGGTTGTTCAAATTCTGTATTGGAGCCTCTGTTCGTCTTAGAATGGAGGCTCAGAATGGATGACAACTACAACTACTCTTATTTTTTCCTTAACAGAAGTGGAATGCTCTTCAGAGCATTCTGTAGAATGTTCTACAAAAGATGGCAACATATTAAAAAAGCAGAACAGTCTGGAATTCTCTCTATATTAAAAAAACTGGATCTCCAAATTTACTAATCTGAATTGTGTTCTGTGCTTTGTTCCTCCTGAAGAAATGGATATGCTTCTCAAAATTGCTACCCAATTAACATGTAGAAGGGCCCCTGAATATTTAAAAATCTCAGCCAGAGGACTGACAGTCTCTGATGGAAAGGTCAGTTTTCAATTGAGAGATTTTTTTTCCCATTTCTGTGCAATAGCCCATAATGAATGAGCAAACTGTGTTTCAGGATTGTAGCTCAACTGGAACACAGAAATTAATTGTGCCAATCAGTCAGCAAGTAGCAACCTGTCGCAAGTGCCTGCACATATTAACTATGAAATGAGTCAAAAGAATAAATATTCAGCGTGAAAACCTTCTGAGAGCATGGCACAGTTATGTTTGCTTCCAGTAAAATTCACAGCACAGCTGTATTTGTTGTGCCAAACAGAGATAGAAGTCTAAAGCCAAAATTGGATTAATTAAGCAAGGATTGTAGGATCACCACAGGCTGATCCCAGCATAACAAATGAGAGGATGCTTCCAGTTCTTCCTGTGTGCTGGCCAAAATAATTGTTCTGTAGCATGCTGTACTTGGAAAGACAGCTCTGAAGGCCATGCTATTTGGGTAACCTTTTACAATTAAGCCACAAATTAATCTGCTTGTTAATGTTTGTCATCATGGAAAGACACTTTAAAAATCCTAGATACATTATTGCTGCCCACTACAGCCATCTGCAACAATCAGCTCCTTGGAATAAATTTTGAACTAGTGCATTTTGAGCTAAGGCCATGCTAAAAATTAATGGCTTGGAAAGGTTGTGGGTTTTATCAATTTTATTATATATGGTGTGTTAACCATGTACATATGGTATTATTCATGTATTAAAATCATTTTAACAAAGTAAAATTACTGAGATAAGTATTGAATTCTCTGTTTCTGTTGATGGAGAATGGCTCAGCAACCACCTCTGTCAACGTACCATTGATGCTCAGAGGAAACAAACCTAACAAGAAAAATAAAATCACCAGAACTGCATTCCTAGGAACTGAATATAACAGATGAAAAGCTGGAAATTGAGAGACCCAAAAATCCCTCCTTGAAGAAGTGGGGAGACATGACTCAGAATCCATGAGACAGAACCCCAGGCAGGCAGACTCAGAGTAAAAGGGAGCTTCTTAACAATTGCACAGCAAAACCTCAGGGCTCACTATCGAAGGGCAATAAACATCCCCAAGTTTAAAAGTTTATCTAAGCCAGATATCAATAGCATTGGATGAGACACAGCAGGACAGCCAAGATGAATTCTTCTTGTAAATATTGATAATTTTGCTACTTATTTTTACTCTTCATAACCCAGTTTGCACCTCATAATTAAGACCACAGTCTTTTGATTTGCTAAAATAATTCTGGTTTGATTTTAACCACAGAACACTTTATGACAGAAAAGAAACTAGGTGAAGGTAATAAATCTGCAGCACATTTCCCCAGCGTCAATAGATAGAAATCAAATGGTGTATACCTATCACATGTATGTACAACTTTAAAAGATTTAAAGATCTTAGTGCTGTTTGAGGAATTGTATCACTCTGCTAACTCAAACTGAAATTCAGTATAGGGACTAGAAACATCTGATTTTCTGGGGAAGGATTTCCATTAGAACCTATAACAGCACTTATTCTGTAAGGAACAGGAAGCAATAATACTCCTAAGTCTTCATGAAAATTTGGGAAATTAAGGAGATAAATTGTTATAATTAAAAGACACTGGTTTGTGTCTATTAAGAACATTATACTATATCTATTACCCTAATATTTATACATCACTGTCTATATGGACTTAAATGAGAGTATTAGAACTAATGCACTTGGTTTAGAATTTTCTTTCCACTGTCTCTCTTTTCATCTTATTTCTCTTAAATACTGCTACTTGTACCTAAACAAGAACTCTGATTAAGACTTAATTCTGCAAAAGCCTTACAGCTTCTTTCCACTACAGAAAACCATAGAATCATATATTATCCTGACTTGGAAGGGACCCAAAGAGACCATCAAAGTACAGCTCCTGGCCCTGCACAGGATCAACCCAAAAATCACACCATGTGCCTGAGAGCATTTTCAATGCAATAGAAATGCAAATGGAGAAGAAGGATCTGGGAAGGAACCTGTATGCACATGGTCAGAAAGCTAGCTGCACTTCAAGCACCCCTTCCTGGGAGAATAGGCTTTGTTAAAAGAATCATGCAATATTATAAGCGTCTTTTCATGTTTTCAATCACTGAAAGATTCATGCAGTCTAACGTCTTCCATCAGGGCAGTGACTTCTACTACTGCCAAATGTTTAGCAGGGAAAAAAATCTTGAAAACTTGAGCTCAGTACTGCGCAGGGCCCTGTAATTTTTAGAACAAAATATTTTGTGACAGATGTAGAATTAATCTTCCTCCAACATTAAGAGCTGTCAGTGAGATTGAAGGAAAAAAAAAAAAAGTGAGAAAAAGGGGGAAAAAAGAGCTATTATATGGTTTAACACTAATTAGAAATCAACCAGAAATTCCTTATGTAGAAGCTGCTTGAAGCATAATAATAATCATTAAAAGGCTTAACTGCAATTTTGAATAAAATTATCTAAAGAGGTAACAAGGATGATTTATTTACTTTTATAAGTGAAACCAAGTGTCAAACAATGTTGACTCTAACACCCAGTGTCTGAAACATTAAAAACTGTTTAATGGAAGACAGGTGCTCAGGGTTGTACTACATCAGGTTTTCAGAGTTAACACCAAAAGATTACTCTAATTAGCAAGGCTAGTGTAACTGTTCAGATGCAGGTTTAAAATATTGACATCCAATGGTATAGAAGAATTCACAGATTTAAGCTAAAACTTACCAGGACTCAAGAAAGAAGAAAAGACAAATTAACTACAGGACTTGTGATATTTCCACATATAGGATGGAAAATAGAAAGGCAAAAAGAATGTCCCACAGCCATCAATAAAAGGATAGGAGAAAGTTATGTTCTGATTCCATAACTTCTCTAGTAAAAGAAGACAACTAAATTCAAGTCGAACTTCTGAACTTTATAGTGTGGTTTGTAAATAAAGCTTTGCACTGCAGATAAGTGACAGTAGCTGCTATGTCTTTGACTACCTTATTTCATCTATGGTAGTAGACAATGTTCCATCTAGATTGTGAATATCAGGCAGGAGATTAATTTTAATGTCTATTTATAAATGCCTACTATAAGCAAGAATACCATAAAACAAGGAGTAGTTGAAAATTAGTTAACACAGAATCCTGCACTTCTAAGAAGCACAGAACTGAGTGCTGTGGCTTTTAAGCACAATTATCACCAAGTGAAAGAGCAGGGAGATAAATCCCCATGGACATAGTTTAACATGTATCTAGATATACTTTAAGAAACTAAACATGTAGGAAGCTAGTTAGTGCTAGAAACATTTTCCCATGTGGAATTCATTGGGGAATCAAATGCAGAATTCTGTCTCCCAACAGAGGGTCTGAATCATTACAGCAGCTGAGACTGCTTCGAGTGTATCTGCAACCTAGTGTGACAACTCTAAAGTAAATTTGTACTCACAAAATTACTAACAAGTTGTTACTTAGGTTTTACAGGACGGCAGATGGGAGGAGAATCAAATTATTTTGATTAAAGCATGAAAGAAATTATTTATGGGCATGATCAAGTATCCTTTTGAAGTAGGTGCATACAGAAGTCTGTGGGCTCATATGCTGAAGTGTTTGATGAAGAAAACCATAAATAGAACTCCCATCCCTGAACGCTAAAATAATGTACTGCACATACAGTCATTTTCTAAAGCAATATGAGGATAAATGCTAGAGCATAGCCAACATATCTTTGTAGTGATTACTAGAGACAGGACAGAGATAGATAGTGGTTATGATCAAGTAAAAGTGTACAAAATCATGCACAAATTTTGGAAGTGAAAAATCTAGTTTTCACCTTTGGAGCAAAATTATATTTGAAGTTATATTGCAAGCCATTTCATCACAAAACCTCTTAGTTGATCAAAACTCTGCAATAATCTCCACATGATAAGCTGAGGCTGATAAGATGGGCAAGAGTACTAGAAGATGGTTCAAACAGAACATACTTTACAGTATATTTATGTGCAAAGAATAAATTATCAGCATATTACATTAAAGATGTGTGTCTGACAGAGGACTTGAAGATACCAAATAAATCACTGATTATGATGACTTGCCACAGGCTCTTAAAAATAAGTCTTATTCCTGGAAAGTGCACTTTTAAGATAGGTTGAAAGTATGATTTCATTTATCTCAGGAGTTTTAAACATGACACCAGTCCAGGACTGTAAAAGGCATATTTCAGAGGTGATATGTAACATATGTAGTCCAGATGTAATGTTTCAGAGATGAAGCAAAAAGGGCACCTCAACAAATGAGGCATAACTCAAATCTAGAAGAATTTGGACAAATTCTGATCTCCAAGGCTGGCTTGAAGAAGAAGGCAAAAAATGAGAATAAATAATACAAGCAGTGGTGTAAACCAGAAGGGGGACTGTGTATTGAGGAATCTGAGTTATCTTTTTGTCCATAATGTGGTGTCAGAGCAAGTTTCCTTTGTGGGGAACACATCTTTTACCAGAGGGACAGAAGAAAACAAATCCTTGTACAAAAGATGAAGAGCTAAACTGTTAAAAGGAAACAATAGTCAAGGTGTAGTACAGGTTAAAAAAAAAATTAAAAATGGAAGTTGGATCAAAGCCTTCCTCTCTGTATGTTTATTTGAATGCTATAAAATATCACAGTATCTCAAGATAATGAAACCAAACCAAAACACACTTCCACAACAAAAAACACACCTAGTTTCACAAGGCTTGCATCCTTTAGCATTATTACCCAGCATGCAGCACTTAAAATATTTTGAGAACAGCCTGACCTTACTGAAGTCAGTGGGAAATTTGAAATTGTCTTCAGAGGAGCTGGGATGAAAGTCAGCAGCCCCATTGATTTCAGCAAGACTATTAATTGTCTGAGGCTATGCACAAACATGAATCTTCAAAGGAGCAGGGCTTTGAACAATTCAGCTGTATTTACAAACTGAGAAAAATGTTTTAAATCTGGATGCAACACTGGCATGAGCTTCAAATGAAATTAAGTGCACTATTTCATTATGTTGAACCTCAGCTATATGCAGATGAACGAGGTGAGCGTTCTGGCTCAGCAGGTGTCAGTCCCCTGCTGGTAAATAGATTTAGGGAAGTAAAGGCAAGAGCAGCATCCTCCAGCAGAGCTGAGGAGCTGTGTGTGCTTCAGCTCTGCAACAGGGAGCCTGAGCAGACAGGAAACCATCTTTCAAGCCAAGATTCTGGTTTCAAGACCTGCGGTTTTCAGTGTCCTCACTTTTATGGAGTAGAAAAGAGGGGACATATTCAGACTGAGAAAAGATCTTGAGGTGTCTAGGCTGTTTGCTTCTAGACATGGTATTTCCTTGAATGCTCAGGTTCTTTCCAGCTTACATGGGACAGCCTAATTCCCTCAGCTGCACAGTTTCTGAAGCCAAAGGTACCATGGGGAGGTCCCTGAAGCAACACATTGAAAGACACTCTCCAAAGATGGAAGAACTCTACATACCACTTTGCTTCCACACAAAAGACAAACAAACAAAAAATGTAGGGGTTCAACTTCTACCATATCTTAGTTACAAATTTTCTTTTTGTTCTTGTTTGTGTATGTATTATAAAAGAGAAAAAGATTTTACATTCAGAATTGGAACCTGTTCTAACATTGCCAAGTTTTGTCTTTGTGAATTTTGTATCTGGTTCACACAAGCAAATTTCATTTCCTGTCAAATAAATTAAAAGTGAGAATGAAGAAAGAAACAAACTGCAAAAGTTGGTACAGCTTATGCCAGGTAAGTGCATTCCAAGTACAAAATGTACTCAGATGACTCCCAAGTCATAAGAAATGCTCTTTTTTTTGGTCTTTCCTAACTAACCACTACTATCTAAAAAATTGGATCTGCTCCTTTTTTTTTTTTTTTTTTTTTAAAATACATTTCGTCATCACAGGCTGAGGAGACTGCAGAAATGCATTTGGGGGGGTGTTTTGGGAGCTTTTTGGTTTTGGTTTGATTTGGTTTTCCTGCAGTTTTGTTTCTTTAGTTGCTTTGGCATGTAGAAAGTAAAATAATTAAATAGAAATTATCCTTCTCCACTCTTATCCTGTTTAGTGCCTTACCCCAATCTGTGAATATTGGGCATGAAATGCACAGCTGCTTTTTCCAGTGCACAAGGAAAACATAAAATTGTCTTCATACAAATAACACTTCCTTTTAAGGCCGTGTGTTAACTACAGCAATCTGATTTGCAACCACCACTCTATAACTTGTCTAATCAACTCTCAAATGGATATTAGATCCAATTCACTGACTGGCTCTTTTCCCTTCCTATAATGTCTTCTACAGCTGATCTCTTAGTTCCATAACATTATTCACAGATATAAAGGATATATTTAAAGTCATTAGGCCTTCAATTCTACTAGACAATAATAGTTGTACTGTAACTATTTAACTTTAGTCTTTTAATATCTTATTTACCTCAACTATATATTTTTATATTATTTTTATTTCACATAAATTCTGTCATCAATAAAATTAGCAAAACACATAGCTAACCTTTTCTCAAATTCCATTACAAAACTGAACACTGAGTCCATTGCTTTTTGTTTATCTCCACCTTATAATAAAGACTTTAAAAAGGCACCCTTAAAACATATACATTTAAATTACTACCTTTTAGAAACTGTCTCATTGGTTTTAACAACAAAGAAAAGAATTCTGAAATACTTAAGATGTCTGCTACCATTGCCTAGCTTGTTAACTTCATACTTAAGAATACTTCTATTTAAATAAAAATATAAAATGTAGTCCATAACATGCAATCAGGTCAACTTTTTGATATTATGTAAAAAAAAATATTATTTAGCAAATATGTTCTGGTGTTATTTACCACACTTCAATTTTTTTCCTGCCCAAAACTGATAATAAAATAAGTCAAGTTCACCATATGGGAAAATACCAAAGATCTCTATTTGTAATTACTGCTTGGAAAAACAGATCAATTGAATCTTTAACATTAAAAGTTCAGTTCTTTAATAAAGATTTTTTTGTACTCTTATTAGCACAGTGTTCAATTTGGTTTAAAGGTGTTTGGTTTTCTTTATATAGAGGACATTTGAAGGACTGACTCTGCTAAAGGAAAGGAAATTTAATGAGAAAAGCATATTTTAAATTAATTTTGCAGAATACTTATGATAAATGAATCTTACCTTTATAGTGATTAACACCAGAGACATTATTTGGTTCCTAAGATATGTTCAGCTATGCAGAACAGAAATTATATTTCATTATTTATATCATTGATCAAAAAAACAAAGATTCTACACATCAGGAGGAAAAAACACCGAAGGACCTCTTTATTGACAACCTACATACTAATGTCTAATCATTAAGAAGTCTGAAAAAGAACCTATTCTGGGGGGATTTTTAAAATATATTTTCAGCTTGCTTACCAGAAAATATGTACAGTATGTCTAACAGATTTTACAATGAAGTTTCTTTTAGTTCTCATTATGATCTCCAGGTAAAAAACTGGAATATGCTCCACTTTGTGAACTTACCATCACCCTGCCTGGAGAATCCTCCTCATTTTCTTCTTGAACTTTTTTCCTGACTGAAAACTAAGGTTCAGGAGCAGCAAAGACACCACCTCCTATGCCAGCAAGAGCTGAGGACAGGCACAGCCAGGGCATCCTGAGGTTCTCTGCATTCATGCAGACAAACACCCATGCATGCTCTGGAAGAACTGAGTCAAGGCTATCTGCCAGTGCACTGCATCACTGTCGGCCAAGGGATTCAACTCAAGCAAGTTTATGGCAAAGTAGCATCAAAAAAAGATGCTCAGGGTCTCCATTTTCAGAGTTCATCTTGAGTGTTTACTTGATCAGGCATAAAGCAAAGCAGTTCAGGATTACCAAATACACAAAAATCCTAATCTTCCAGAAAGCTGAGAGTATCACTGGGATTGTATGCTTGCCTTGGGTTTATAGTCTTCATGGGACAGCCAATTTTAACAGCTCCTATTGGCTGGATGAACCTTTCCTCCATGAAATGGGTGTGTACTACTTTCTGTGCCAGCCTACCAGGGCCTCAGACATCCAGACAGAGGGCTAAACCAAAACCTGGGATATCTTCTCACCTTTGCATGTTCCAGTACAATTTTGCCTTTGTACTTGGATTTTCATACAGTGAAATACAGTGTATAAATAGATAAATAAGAAAGAAATCAACATTAAATAGTTTAATTAGATCCCTCTAAATTGTGATTTTTATCTCAGTCATAGAGAGAATATGTTCACTTTATTAAGTGTGCACTTTCCACCTAGTATTGTCAAGCATACAGGAAAAATCAAGCCTCCAGAAGGGGAACTTCTTCATGAAGTGTAACCTATATAAATATATATGTGTTATTTCTATGCATAAACATAGAGATTTTTTTTCACAGTAATAATATTGTGGGGTAAAGACAAGGATAAAAACACCTGCTCTTCTCCAGGTCTGGAAAAAATTGAGATGACAGCACAGAGACTGAGTTTATAGCATGTAGGACAAAGTGCTGTAAAATAAGTGAACTATTCCTAAGGGATAGTTCCAGTCTCCTTCCAAGCTGGAAGGGGACTGGAAGCTGTAACTGCACTAACATGATATGTTGTGTTGCTGTGACTATTTTTTTCTCTTCATCCAAAGTCACTTCTTTCTATGGATTCTTAAAATGCACACTGGATTTTTACACAATAAATTAACCTGAGAAAACTGTTAAGTTGCTCAAGTACAAAAAACATACTGGAGGGTGGGGTGGAGAGGGGATGAAGGGGAATGTGTGCACTTACACATAAATTATTGGTGCATATGTTAATGATAGGTACACAGTCATTTAGTACTTTTGAAATAATTCATATCACATATTTGTTATATACAGCTAAAAAAATGGTGTGAAAAACTTACAGGTGCTATCTATCAAGTACAAACAAAAGTATTCGCAGTTGTCCAAGACCTACCACGTGTTGAAGGAATATACTTGAATATTTAAAGTGTTTGTGTTTTCTCTGAAGTGCATCTTTGAAAGTATGAAAAATACAAAATAATAAAGTTTTTCAGATGTTAGTACATGCTTTTTTGGCAGTAACTTCAAGTACTGTTCTCAGAGCTCATGATTTATTTCAGTAGCCAAATGGATTTTTAAGAGCTCATAGAGTACCTAGGATAGGTACAAGCGCAGTACTTGAGGTACAGTGCAGAAAAAAGATTTTGTATATATAATCAGAGACCTTTATGAAGAAGCCTAATTAGTTTGCACCCTGCAAAGAGTAACTAAATTATCTGGAAAATGAGAAATCTTTGAAAATATTTGTTTCATCCATAGAAGGCATTGGAACGTAGGCTGAACTGTTGTTGTTACAGCATCACTTACAAGCTTCATTATTATGATCCATAGGAAGCATTCATGACTGGAAAAAAAAAGTTTCAACATCATTTCCTGATACAAAATGTTCATTTAAAGGTATGTTTAGGAAAAAAAAATATACTGTTATCTTTTTAATTTTTTCTAAATTTAAGCCTCTCCAGACTTCTTTCTATCTGAAGGGGGGTTATAAGCCTACGTTGTTAAAGAAGGTTTACAAGGGAGATAGCTACCCACTTACCTTTGAAATCCACTGATAGTTTATACAACTCCTTTCCTGCCTCTTTAAGGGATATTATTTTAAATAGATGCCTCTAATCTTAGGATGGTACTTCTACATTATACAAGAATCTTTTGCATTAGGCAGTGTTATATCACTTTTATTAATAAATTAATATTAAAAAAATCCTTGATTCTGAGCCACAGCTGAGCAACTAGAATTACATGTATTCCTGCTGAAAAATTTTGTTTAGCCTTTTGCTATAAAAAAAGAAAAACCAAATGACTCCATAATAAAGGATCCATGAAGCTCTTATGTGATGTTAGGTTTTTGTTAGGGGAGGGTAAGGCTGGTATTGGTTTGGGGTTTTTTTTACACCTTAGAGCAAGATAATGTAAAAAAAAATAATTTCAAGTAATGAGATATTAATATATTTTTGGAACAATTTTATTTATATTTTTAATTTTCCACACACAGGAGGATTTTTGTAGATGGCTGATTCTATCACATATCATATTGAGATCCAGCATACTAAAAACATATAACTAATAGGTTAATATTAACATATTAATATGTTATATTAATACATAAATATAACTGTCAGTGAAATACTGTTCTTACTGAAATAAAGTGTAGTTTTCCCTTGACTATTTTTAACTTATAAAAAAAATTAAAATTTGCTTACTTTTAAGACATTTTGAGTACAGTATTTTGGCCTATATTTAAGATTATATATAGCAAAATCATATATATTTATGTATCCTGGCAAAGCAGACATTTCCGAATTCTGCTTTTGATTTGTTTTGCTTGATATTCCTTCGTGGCACTCAGCTGCTCTCTAAAATTGGGGTGAGTGGAAGGGTCTCTCACTTCTCACTTCTAATTTCTCTAAGCATATAATCTGTTTATCCCTTTCAGGCAGAGGGCACATTTTCTCCAGCTCACTTTTGCAGCACCTTTCTGCTATGGCTTGTGCCAAACAGTTTAGTTTGTGTAAACAGACACCCTAGAATCCTAATTGTCAAAAAAAACTATTTTCTCCTGAAAAATTACACCTGTATACTGTATGGTTACTGGCTCCAAAATGTCAGTATTTTTCCAAAACCAAACGGAATAGTGATCCTGTCTTAATAAATATTAAAAGAACTTTTTTTTTTTTAGTTCAAAAATATCAGTAAGGGTCAGAGGCTCAGCGCTGGTTGATGAGGACTGCCAACACTGAAGGCAGGCCAGATTTGCAGGACAAATATTACTTAACTTTCTGGGCAGAGTAAAGTAGGTGGGAGCTACCACTCAGCACTGGCACTGATAAAGCTGTTATGTACCAGTGTGCACAGGATGTGATGGATATGGGCTGTGTTGATCAATGCAAGCAGAAAATGTGACACCTTTGGCTCTTTGAGATGACCAAAGCCCATGAGCAGATCAAGCTCTGCAGTGTGCAAGTGTTCTAGGCAAGGCACAGATTTCAGAGCTGTGGTGGCAGCAGGAACTTTCCCTTGGGAGAAGTCCAGTTTCAGAGGGATATAGTTTCAGTGTATTAGTAACAAGACTAAGTATCTCATCATCATTTAAGAATGCCCACTTTCAAGCACAAAGCACACTATGCTCCCCTTCACATTGCACTCATTTATGACAGTTTCCAGATTAATTTCAAGATTAACCAGCTGCCTGCTTGCAGTAGGTAACTTTAAACAGATTACATGGACTTCCAAGTAGGAGAATAAATATTTACCTGACTCATCACTAATATGTTCTTTACCACTGGTACCCCTAGCTGAGGGGCAACATCTTATTCCCAAGTGATCAGGAAAACTTCTGGAAAAGGTTGCAACCATCATAAATACTCACATGTAGGACTTTTAAATCTCAAACTGAACCCTGATTATCTCTGAGGGGAAGGCTAATTTTCAGACTCAAGGGTATTTTTCCTCTTATATAAAAAATTGCCCAAAATGAAGAAAATGAATTAAGTTCAAAATTCTAGCTCAGTGAGAATGCTGAAATCAAAGTTGGCTCATGATTAGGGCAATTTACTTGAAAAGTATTGGATTAGTCATCCTTTGAAGTCTTGGGCAGCCTTATGGAAATTATGATGCAAAGAGGAATTTACAGAAAGCTGTATGATCCTTTCTGTTTAAATATTCATAAGATATTTGACACTACAGGAAAACAGATGCTGATTTCTAATACACAAACACAGACTTGATAATCCAATAGTATCTTCTGACCTTAAACTTTAGAAAAGTGTGCTGATACAATATTTTGTGTGGAGTTTGTTTAGGGTTTGCTTTTGTTGGGGTTGGGCTTTTTCTTTTTGTTTTTTTTTTTCCAAAAGGAAGATAGAAGTCCAAGAAAATATTTATTTGCTGCTAGTTGTTGTAAATTGGTTTTAGCTTTACTTCTTCTTTTTACCTTTCAAACAAGCCAAACTGATGCTATTACAACCAAAGCAGTGTATTGAAAATAGAACAATAATTAAGGTTATTTATCTGTACCAAGGACTACTAAATTTTTTATCACTGTCAGGGAGTATTTATCTCTAGCTGGAAAAAAATTCAATTAATTTTACAAAACTAAAAATGAATTCAAACTAAAACCTGCTATGACTGGCAACAGTGCTATAATACTAGCTCCTTATCACACAAATTTCAGAAAACATTAAATGTGAGGGGTTTTTTCCCTACAGAATAGTATTAACTTTTTCATAAATTTTATACACGTAACCTATGCATACAAAATACATTACCAAAAATACATTAATGAAGTACTTCACAGAAAGTAAGTTTATTAAATCCCAAACCATCCCATTCAGTTTCCAGGTTGCATTTATTTGATATTCTAATATCAAAGTAAAAACTGAAATCTGGAAGCAAGTAATCCAAAACTCTGCTGCAGAAACAAAGCAGTCCTAGAGCTGGTATCAGCTGGGATTTCTACCTGTGTACCTGCTCCTATGGCTCAAAAGCAGAGCTGAGTGCTTAAAGAACACATTTTATACCCATTTTAGTCCTCTAGCATCAAGAAACTGTGGCAGCAGAACAGTGCTTACTATTTCCTCCTTCCCATCCCTTCAAAACTGAAATCTATTCCTATTTAGTCTGAGGAGTCTGAGGGAAGCTTTCTGGTTTAGTGGTTGTTTTTTGTTTTTTTTTTTTTTTTTAGTTGGTATTAATCTGTGTTTAAAACTTGCTCTGATCCTTGTAATGAGATCTCACTTGTTACAATCATTTCTAATATTTGCGGGTGAGTAAGAAAGCAAATGGATGATATCATGCCCTAATGAGAATGTTTGCTGTCATGAAGATTAATAGGGAGAATGGATTATACCACCAACTGTTGCTGCATTGGATCTGAAATCTTGACTGTGTGAATGAAATAATAATTACTGATGGTGGAGTATATGACAAAGAGTCTAAATATGTTTTTGGACAGTTCCTAAAAAATACAAATTTAATTACATAGTACATGAATATTTTTGGATTAAACACTAAGATATCAAAATAGCTAAGTAGTATACTCATTTATGAGATTATACTTTTGGTAGAAAGAAATTGAAAAGCTAAATTAATACAATAAATAGTTGCAGAATAATATAGCGACAGTACTATCACTTTGTTCTGTGGTTTCCTTCACAAGATAAAATAAATATTCTAACTTTAATAACTGGTATCAGCAACTCTGTGTGCAAAGAGAAGGGAGGATAGATTATACTTTTTCCATTTGTGCCAGAGCAAGATTTGGCAGTCACCCTTTTGTACAGTTATTGCACTTATTTGTGCAAAGATAAACCATGGTTAACTGATTATTAACTGGTTTGATTACCTGGTTATTCTCTTTCTACTAAACAAACAAGGAGGCCACAAACAGGAGTAAAGAATGGACCTTTAGGACAAAAACATAGATATAATAGTATGTTATGGAAATATTTTGTAGAAGCTTTTTCAATATTTTTTTAAATCTCTGGAGCTTGAGGCAGAGCCTGGGAGAGCTTATAAGTTAAAAAAAAAATCTAGACACTATTTTCTTAGATATCCCTGAAACATGGCAAATTTTGCACTTTTCCTTTTCTCAGCTGAATGCAAGCATGCTACCAGCCCACAGTAATCACTCAAGAGCAGTATAAACCATGGCCATGGCATGAAATGATGACCTACAGAAGTTGTGCAAGTAATCACATCAGCCACATGTCCTAAAGCAGATGAGAATAAATTTCTCTCTCTTGGAAGTGCAGTCTTTTTTATCCTGTATTTTTCTTAATTATATTTTTTTCTCTTAGTTTTCCCTGGCTGACACATTGAATTTAAAAACTATATGCCTTTTGAAAAGCCCATAGCAACCTTTTTGTTTTGTTTCTTCCGCATAGTACTGGTCTTATTATGGAGTTAGCTGCCAATCAGCCTATTGAAATGAACTTCAGGGAGGTTACTTAATTTATTTTTACAATTGCTGGTTGTTTTTTTCCTAAAAAAATCCATGACAAATTTCCTGACATCATAGTTAAAGGGATATTAAGAATGAAGTAAGAACGTACTTGCAGAAAGACTAAATTGCCAACACCAGTTTAATGTGTAAGATTAAAGCTCTACAGACAACACCTAGCAGTAAATTATACTACTATATAAACAGGATGTATATAAAGTGTGAGGATAATGGCAAAATGAATACTACTTTGTCACATAATGAAGAATAAAATGAGCTCTAAGTTACACAGAGGATGAAATAGTGGGGTAGCTGGTGACAGCCACAGGACATTTTGATAACATATCTAAATATAATTAGACATTGTTCTTTTATTATTAAAAAGTGAACTACTTCACTAAGAAACAGGCTCTGAAAGACATAATTTATTTCCAGTTGCAAAGATAATGAAATACCTATTTCCCTTGAAAGGATTTTCTGTGATGCGGATCAGTTTAGTCAAATTATTGACAGATTTAAATTAATTATTTAACTCAAAATATTTGTCTATCATTGATCAGAACTTCTATCTGTAAAATGTGAAGGGTATTTAAATGATAAAAAAATTGTTATAGCAAACAAAAGAAAATTAAATTCAAACATGTTCCTTCCAAAAGGAGATACAAGAAGCTTCACCACAAATAATTTATTTGGCTAGATCGCTCTTTGTCTTTTTTGTTTTTTATAAACCAAAGACTTCTCTTAAAATCCTGAGTTGAGATGAGCTACAAGAGTGATTCACATTCTGCTACTAGGTAAAATTTTGCTTTTTTTGGATATAAGTAAAGGTCTTTCTCTATGTTCTCCAATAATCATCTGGGTTTTGGGCTTTCTTTTCTTCTTTTTTACTGAAGTTTTGAGCACAGTGAAAAATTAAACATTAGGAATATATCCCATTGCACATTTTGAAGATTGATGAAACTCTATCCACCTTGAATGACATACTGAATACATGGAACTGTGAAAGTGGGAGCTATGAAGTGAAACAGCAAAGTTATTTATGATTTATAAGCTCCCAAAGGCTTTACATCAAAACAACGGGAAGGGTTTTCATATGGTCTAGAATGAAATCTGCTTCTTAGCAAACACAAAAAAACCCCTAAGAATGAAAGTTGATTTAAAGGATCTAATCTTCCTGCAGGTGAAAGCACACCCCTATTGCTACTTATTCTAAATGAGACCTTCAGTTTTATTCCTAGCACCAAGAATTTCTTGTCTCCTGCAGGATTTATTGCCCTCCAACCTGAGTTTTCAGCAAACAGTTCTCTTCATCAAAAGATGAGCTCAGTGGCTTTAAACTTTTAAAGGTATAATCTTCATAATTTTGAAATTTTAAGTTGTGTTATGGGAAGTTGCAGTAGACATAGCCTGTCACAGACTGAGGTATAATCACAACAGGTTTATGCAGCTACTCAAAAAGCTCTTCTGGATGTAAAGTAGAAAAATTTACTCATGAGTCATCTAGCCATCTATATGCTCTTATACATCTAACTGTAGCCTTTCTTCCTTTTAGCATATATTGTGTGTATTGAACATGGGTAGCTCTGGAACTCCAGCACAGCAATGTTCCATCACAGTGCAATGAGACAATGGCAGTAAAGCAGCACCACCCTCGCTGGTACAAAGGCTTTCACAAAACAAAGGGGGGGGAAAGGCTCCTTCACTCTCCCTCCCCTGCTGGCTATCCCACAAAGGCCAGTCCCACTCTGACATACTGCAAGTTCAGGCAGTACCCAGCTCCTATGGCTGCACTGCCTTCTTGGGAGAGCTTGGGGTTTGCCTTAGGCACCTTGAGACACAATCACCCATTCCAGACAATTCTTTAACAACACTAACAGATAAGAACCTCTTTTGGGAGGAAGATAGATAAGCACAACAACAAAATACATCCACATAAGCATATGGAACAAGGTATAGAAAGATGCATCTGTGCAAATGAACTTAGTATTTTTCTCCAGCTTTCTGGAACTCCTTCCAGCTCCCTTTCTTTCTTGTGCTGAGAATGACTCAAAGTAATAGATATGCACTTGTAACCTTTCATTAACTACCCAGAAAGCTTTGGCTTATTTTATTTGAGGTTTTGTTTTTGGATTTTCTTAATGGTTTTCTTGATTCAGTTTTTTTGGGTTTTGTTTTGGGTTTTTTTCTTCTGCTATCATCTGAACTTTGAGAAGACCATTCAAATGGTGCTACTGGAACTTGGGAGAAGTCACTTAAGGTACTTAACCTGGCGGCTTAGTGCTGCATACTCGGTATGAAGGCTGATTTGAGAGAGATTTCAGGGAAAGCCTGAGGCTATGTTACCTCTCCAGGGTGCTGAGAAGCCAAGACTGCTTGGAATATTTGAGCAGAGTCCTGGCACTCAAAAAGGAGGTCATCTCCACAATTTGAAAGCTGGCAGTATCCAGCTTTCTGTTATGGCATATCCCAGAGCAAATATTATTTGACATAGGTAAAAGATATCTCTATGTCACTACTTTTATTTTTTCACTGATATGAATAGTACATTTTTTTTTTTCCTTGTCTGAAGATTTTGGCCAAGTTTTGCATTATGTCTTAACTAAGAGAACTGAACTCTATTTTACAGAAATCTCATTTGCTGAAAACTTAAACCAGCTCATTCAGACACAACAGCCCCTAGGGCTGTATCATCTGCTCCAGTGTGATGGGAGCATTTATTTCATATTACTATGTTTCAATTAGATATTGGAATCACTGAAATCTATGAAAATAAAAGGTCAAATTTTTTTCTCTCATTTTCTATAAGCAGAATAGTTGCATAATTTTCTACCTTTCTACTTGATTTATAGAGATATATAGCAGACAAAAATGACTAAGAAAATTTACTTTCATGGAAGACCTCACCTTATCTTTTTAAATTTTTTCCTCTCTTACTCAGAGTTGGGAGGCAAAGCTGCCCACATACATGTAATGCAACAGAATATTCAAAATATATAATTCTGGAATTTTCTCAACTTTTTCTAGAGGAAACCAAATTTTTATCAGGCAAAAAACCTGACTTTCTTAATATAGCCCAAACAGACAAGTATTCTAAACCAACCCTCCAAATTACATTAAATATGTACTTCATCCAGGAATGTTTCAGGAAACTGCATGGTGTGTAAATAAATGATCACAATGCTTCTTTCAGTAAGAAACTTGCCAATGCAATGGTTTAAATAACAGACCTATAGAGGCTTTCTGTGAAAATGATGGGAAGGGTGAAGTTTGTTGTCGATTTCAGCCTTGCCCACAGAAGCGTGCAACTGAAGGCATTTCAGTGCAGGTGCTCAGAGCAGCAGCAAACCTCTTTGCAGATAAAACATCTTGAAAACCAGGATTAAGCATTTCTGAGATTTTGAAAATATATCCACTTTTATATTGTTGCTGAATGATTGAAACAGACAACTGATGCAAATTCCTTATCATGATGTTTCACAGACTTCTGACATTACTTTACTGCAATAACAACTGTTAATTAAATTCACTCAACTAGAACATATTCTAGTAATCACTGACTTAATTTACTGAGAATTTCACATTTTAAATTATTAAAGATGAAAGGTACAAAAGAGAACCATTTATCAAACCTGCTGCACTTTTCACAGCATAAATTCTATAGATTTTTTATAAAGAAGCAATCTAAATCAACATGTCCACTATGACATGATTATGTTTCTTTGCCAATGTCAGAGCTATTATTCATGCCAAAGAAGATCCTACTAACTCTTCTTTTTTGGTGTCATAAATAAATGTAGTCATTTGTCAATACTCTCATCCTCCCCAAGAACATCTTTTATATGAAGGGTTTTATTTTGATTTTCCTTTTTCTACTTGTGAAGATGTCACCCTTTCCCATGGACATGTTATTTCTCTATTCTTCCTATACAGGAAAAGTCCTAATATTCAGAATGCTAAGTTACCAGTGTTGACATTATATTCCACTACTTGGAGTCAACAAGACCTAAGAAGCTCAAATAGATCATATTAACTCTCTATTGCACCATCACCATAAGGGCAGGAAAAAATGATCATTTCCACTGGTCCTGGGTAAAATTTGAAGGAAATTTTACCCTAGTTTAACGTAGCTGACAGCAGAATGTCCTGTATAATGACCTGGCCATGTGGTGTTAACTGATAATGTCACATCCCCTGCATGTCAGTGACCACTTTCTGAAAATAGCTGGAAGATATTGGACTAAAGTTCCCAGAGAAGGAAAAAAAAAACAAAACATACTCCCAGTGATTTATCCACAGCAATCCTGATGAAGCAAGAGACACCTCCAAGCAGCTGTCAGCTCCCAGAGGTCTGCCTTGAGAGCAGACACATCACAGCCCAAGGGAAGTAACACAGCCAGTTTTCCTAAACTCTGGTTCATACACTAAGGAAAAAGCAAACTGTGGATCATTAAACATGACAGTGATGTCCACCTACAGACTATTAACATGTCAGATTACACAAGCATTTATGTTGATGACACAAGAAAACAGGAGGCTCTGAAAATCTGTTCCAGCTATTAGTCTTTGATTTGCTTAACCACGTAGCTAATCCGTGTAGCAGCTAACCTAATAAATTAAAGAATTACATAAGACTGATTTTAAAGAATAATAAAATGTCTGCATAGCTTATTAATGTTACATTACAATGTTTATCATTACAAGGAACTATTCTTAAAACCACATTATGGCAGTGTCATCAGAATCAGGAGCTCAAGCAGTGCAGCACTGCACTGAAGATAAAATCCAAGGCTTTCTTAGAAACAGTATCTTCTGTATTTCCTTTTTCAGCTATTTTAACTCTATAAAGAGCTGTAGGAAAACACTATTGCTACCTCTTTGCCTGCTTCCCAGCAGTTATTGTGTTGAACAATGTAGATAATGCACATCTAATGAGTATTTCATTCTCTCTGCTTCAGATCAGGCAGAGCACAGTGAGTTTCCCTGAGACTGATTAGTGTTCGTACAGAACATCACAGAGAGCAAAGTATAAGCAATTACTTTCCTCCATAAAAATGCAACTACCTTTAACACATATATTCAGTGGAGAGGGGAAAAATAACCCTGGATACTGCTAACATTTTGTGGCTGTGCTTCTGCAGTCATTGTTACAGTTATGCTAATATGGAGATTCAATTCTGCAAATGCATTTTGCTGCTTGTCATAGAATTTATCATACATCAAAAATAAATTACTATAAAAGAAGCCTAGTATAACTAAATTTCAAGTTTTCTGAGAGCTATTGTTTGCCTTCTCTCATTAACTGCTATTGAAAACGGTTCAATAAATTATAACAAAATACTAAAGGAGATCATTGCTTTTAATAATCAAGTTTCTGTATTGCTCATCTGTGGAAATGACTGAAGAATACATCAAACCTAAAGAATACAATAAAACCTCTAATTCATGAACAGATCATATTCCTATTTTGTCTAAAGGTGTCTTATTCCCCTAGCATTTAAGTGCAGCAGTGTGTCCATATGTCACAGGTTGTGTTCAATGACAGCAACACTCTGGGGTTCAGGCAAGCAGCTTCTTGTGGGGAATATCCTTTCTGTGACACTCTGCTGACATACTCCTTCTAAACCCTTTTTGGAGACATCCTTAATATGACTTCTTATTGCCAGAATTTCTTCAATAACATTTGATAATAGGGGCCAGAAAGGAGAGGGGAGGGAAGGGGAACCAAGAGGGTAACAAAAGGATGAAAAGGACATGGTGTTAATCCTACTGAAAGTAAACATGGGATTCTATTTATTGGGTCTTCAGAATGACAAGAATAATTATAGTTCAGCAGAAATCCCTAATAGTAGAAGGTCAGGATGCTAACAGAGCTCTCAGAGTAAAAGCACAACCCAAGGATGTTAGTTACTGGTGATTAAAGGAATGCAGTCTTCACTGCTGTGTGGAAGTTGATTTACAGGCTATAAATGAAAGCAAGAACATAACAAATAAATTTGAAATGGTCAGGTAAAAGACAATATAAAAGTGATAACAAGAAAATGTGCAAGAGACCCACAGTCCTTATGACAATGACAACCAAGAGAGAATTATTTCAGCATTATTCTCTGAAGTTAAGGATGCAACTCCTGACCAGTGCCAATACTTCAACATTCACATGGAGCCACCTCCTCTTCAACAAAAGAAGAATGCTACCTTTTGATTTCCTTCTTCCTATATTTTATATATGATTTCTGAAATTGCAGAAGAGCAACCTCTGCATGTGTCATGTGTCTAACACAAGGCAACAGATACCACAGCATCAATTTACAGTAAAGGCAAATGCAACAACAGATATATGACAAGAAAAGACCTGGGATGATGGTAGGGCAAGAAATTTGTGGACAATGGTCAACAGAGATTAAGGCATGGTTGTAATGCAGGAAAAAGTGGTCAGGGAGTAAAATGCATGGGGCAACTGGGAGGATAAAATCTTCTGTTGCACTTAAAAAATACCCAAACTGAATAAAACTCACAACCTCAACAGACGTACTTGGTTTGAGTTTTCAGTTATTTAAGTGATGCCCTCCTTTCTACATCTGGAACCTCAGTGAAAATATAAGACAGTTCTGGAAAGTAAATAATTTCCTGTAGTCAGTGATGCAGGATCCAAGTTCTGAGTTCTGTTGCACCAATTACAATGTTACCCAAACAGATGCATAAAAAAGCAAATATTATATTAATGTACTGCTTAATCAGTAGAATGTCTTAAAACTACAAATTTTGACTCTTTTTTAATGAAGTGTATTTCTTGTAAAACTAAGCTTCATTTTTGATGATTAGGCATTAACACTTCTTAGGCTCTTCACACAAGAAAAAACCCCCGCCTTACACATACAAGCAAACAATTCTTATATATCAGCTAAACCCCTAGCAGTCTGATTATCTCCTACCTCTAATTTTTCAAAGCCATGTTAGCATCAACATAGCCTCACAAATTAGTAGTATCATCAGTCTGTATCATCAGATTTCCCTTCTCAATATTAAGTATTTTCAACAAAAAAAGAAATGGTCTATTTACATATAGATTGGCCAAAACTATGCTACATATATGCAAACATTTTTTATATTTTGTATTAGATTCTTAAAATTAACTTTTAATTATTTTGACCCGTTGTTGCTACTTATTTTGTCAAACCCTTTCCCATTTTCATGCTATAAGGAACTTCAGTGTTTCCTAATTTCAGAGCCTTCTGAATTTGTGGTTAGTTTAAAAAAATACAAATTTATTTGTTTTCTTCTTCCCTAAAGATATGAAATGCATAAAAATATTACAGTATCTGAATATGAAGAGCTTCTGTTGAAGGGAAAAAGATTACTTCACAGTTTGTATTCTTTAGCCACCTATTTTTCATTGGCTTTTTGTCAAAACTAACAAATAAATAACAAAATTAATAAGATACCTATGGACACTGGTGCTATTTCATAATAACCAAACTGACTCCTATAACATGAAAAAGCAACTAATAAAGTGTCACTTAAAGCAGACAAATATAAGCCAAAGGCTAAGCCTAGAAACAGTATACTAGTAATGGAATAACATATTGTTCCCATCAGGCTTCGTTACAGTTCCTGGATTTATTTAATTCTATTCATGCCTAGCACAGCTCTCAGAAAGAGCTATTAGAGTATATCACCTAGCTTGTCACAAAAAGAAATACAAGTCATCCATTTCAATCTAAAAGTAAACTGGAAAAAAAAAAGAACCTAAATCACCTTTACCTACTATTTCAATGTGTTCATTCTTTGTGACTGGTAAAGTTTCTGTGACATCCATAAAATGATAATTTATAGCAAAACTGAGGTCTTGGGAATGACCATAATGCCTACTGAGATATAAGCTGTGATTTCTGCCCCTAATACAATGAGGAAGAATGAAAGTTCAGGAAAAACAAAGTAAAGTTGGAAACTGAAAACAATTTCTACATTTTAAACATTTAAAATATATGTCTGCATTGCTTTCTTTTCAAGGGTCTCAACATGTGAGAACTTTAAAATGCCACAGCAAAGAAGGACATAAGTTCAAGCTATTGTTTCTTCCATTCATAAGACAGGAGAAGGGAAGGGTCTCAGTGACTGTTACTACAGGGAATTCAAATTTCATTGGTTTGTTGGGTTTTCTTCTGTGCACCCTGACCCCTCAAAAGAAAAGAATAATTCTACCCATTGTCTTAGTGCAAAATGCTGTGCAATATACTCAAATTAGAACACAATCTTCATATACGAAATGAACTGGCATTAGTTTAAAGCACCGTATTAAAGAATACAATAAAATGCAATGGCTCTCTTCTCCCCCTTTTTTTTCAACTGAATAAATGTATCTAGAGTGAAACTGAGTGAAAACAACACATGAATACATCCCTTTTTTTTAATAAAAACTAGAGAAAAAGGAGCTGTGTATAAGATGCTTTTCCACTTCTAAATTAAAGAAAAAAAAAGTAGTATTATATGTTTTCAACAAAGCTAGTCTTTAAAGTACCTGTGTACTTTAAAATTATTATTCTGGGATCATAGTTGTGACACTTCTGCAAATTAGTTTATTAAAAATAATATATATATTAACACATTCAAATTTGAACATAGCACTAATTTAATTTTGTTGATTGCAACTGCCTTCAGTCTCAAACCTGGATATCAGAAAACAGATAAGTTTCAAACCTGGAATTTAACTGACCACATAGAATACTGAAGACTGATTTGGTCAGCTTACATTGCAGCTAAGAATTTGAGATACAGCCAGACATTTTAGCTACAACATTTTGTTGCATGAAACAGCATTGACCCCTAAAAACTCTTTCTAATTTGTATGTATAAAGAATTCACAACCTAAATTCACTGATCAGTGGTGTATTGAGATGTTCTTTAGCGTAGTAATTAGAGGACAACCAGAGGGTTGATTTTTTAAATCTACTTACACCCTTCTCATGACTTTCCTATTTTCAAAAAAAATGTACTCCATTATCAATTTTTCAAAGTGACAAATTTACAATCAATTGTCATGACATTTTTCATTACATGTAAATTTTCAACATGCAAGTCTTTGTAAACCTGTCAACATATTTTACAATTGATCAGAAGTAATTTATTCTAAATCACTCCAGAAAAATCAAGTATAAGAACACTTAAATGAGAGCTATCCACAAATACATTATAATCCTCTTAAATAGTCAGCAGATTAGTGCTGCAAAATAGTCACTTAGGAGGGATTCAGCTGATTAAAAGATAACTGTACCAGACTGGAGAAGCCTAAACCTTGCTTTCAGAAGAAAATTACTGTCACTGAACTTACTTAGATGGGATGGATTGCTTCTGGTTTGGACCTCCCTCTCACAACTGCTTAAAGAGATTTACATGACAAGCCCATTCTAGGTACCTGAATTTCACATGCACAAGCTTAGGTAAAGGAAACATATTACTAGATTTCAGTTATTCATTTTAATAATAGCACATTTAGGAAATGAAAAAAAAAAAAAGCTTCAGCTAGGTGTCTCATCTTTTATTAATTGCCTCTAGATTCTCTAGGCAAATCACCCAGATCCTCTATAAACCTCTCTTCTCTCAATAAGGTGGAATCAAAGCCTTAAGTAATCTGAAACTATTTGCTCATGGGGCCTTCAGAAATGGAAAACTTCTGGAGTAACCTAATTAGAACTCGCCACTTTTCAATTATACTAAATAATTGCCTGTGTTTTCAATTCTGCAACTACAAGCCCCCTTAAGCCTTTTTTAAATTTTACCCTTACTATTTGAAGTCAAATAGTGTTTCCTGTATTTTGTGTTATATATTCACTCAGTTTTGATAGTTAACAGATAGCTGCAATGTTTCTTTCCCGAACCACATCAGCAAGCAAAGCCCCAGACCCCAGAAGTACTAAGAAATTTCAACCATAAGAAGACATCCTGAAGGAGCAGTTCCAATATCTGCCTGGGAGCTAAAACCTGTTTGAAGTACGAGGCCTCAGAAATCTCTCCTGTTTCCTGAATGTAATCCATTTTAGTATTTGAAGGTATTAGTCATGATGTTTTCATTTATTTCACTTTTTTTTAAATATATTCCCTTTGCCCTGTGCTCTGCAAATAGCAGTTTCCAGTAAAATAGCAGGTGCACAAACACTTGTGTTTTCTGCTGTTGATTATTCTCTAGTTGCAGGGATTTAATTTTTGCTCTGGGAAATGTAGCATTTTTGTTTACAATCTGAGTGAAATGAGGAGGAAGAACATCCAGATTTTGGCTTGGTTTCAACCAAGTCCTAGATCTGGTTTCCATCAAGTATTTCCAGTATTTCACTTATTGTTATCCATGTCTCTCTCTCCTTTCACTCACAGGTGAAGAAACACTTTGTTCTACAGAATACAAGCTTTACTGGGGTAAAACTGAAACTTCCTCTCAGCCAAAACTCTTCCATCTTTGCCCATCAATTTTCATTTAACTGAGAGCTTTTACTTTACTAACTGTAGCCTGAAGCAATAATGAATCATTCTCAAACAGTGCAGTGAACAAAAGATAAGTACAAATATCACCAGAATCAATAGCCTAGGAATTTGATCATTGCACTATCATTATGACCATAACTTAGCTTTAACATTATCTAAAAATGAGTTAAATGACTCAAAAGCACCAGGAAAATCAAACACAATATATAAATGAAAAAAAAAAGACTATGTTTCCCCTAAAAAAGAGGCAAATAATAAAAAAGAAGAAACCACACCAAAAAAGTTCAGACCTTCAGCTGAAATGTGATAATCATATGAGACATTGAAACCTCTAGCTGAACCACTGTCAGCAGTTTTGAGACATAAACGGAAAAAGACTAGGAAAATTAGTTCTTCACATACTAAATATTTGCTAGAAAGCATTTTGTTTGAATTCCTTATTTCTTCATTTACCTCTGTATTTGATGCTGAGACTTCAAGAATTCCATAACAATCCTTTCCTTTCTAATGAAATTCCAGAGACAAAAACCTTTTATTATTCTGTTAGTAACTCTGCCTTGTGCTGCACCATTGCACTTCAATACTGACCTATAAAAGCAGTCTTGTCTAGAAATAAGAGTAACTGGGTCTGCATCCTCAGTGAAAAAAACTGATGGCAACTCCAAAATTTTTATTTCTATTATTAACTACACAGATCTCAACTAGAAACTATATTTTGCTTGAAATACATGTCTTTTTGCAGAAATTATTAAAAGAAAATGCTTACATTTTCTCTGGTTAAGATATTTGAAAAGTAAACAGTATAAGTGGTCAAGGTACACTGTTAACTTACATTTTCAGTAATGCAATGAAATTCTTTGTTGGTGATTCAAGTGCGTTGAAGCTGTTACTCATTGTTTAGAATAATCTTCACAGTGAATTATATCACTCCTATCCCCACTTAAATAAATACTTGTTTTGTTACAATGCCAACTTCAGAAAACAGATTTATGTAAAACAAAACATTCAAGGCAATTAAGGAACAAAGAAAGACCTGTCATTCCCATGTAAACAAAACTTGGCTACTAGAACAATTTATTGACTGCACTCCTTGCATGGGAAAAATAGTGATGATTGTTAACTCAAGCAAGGCTAATATTCAACATAAAAGTAAACTAATCTTTTGCAAATTCCTTACAGACATACTGATCTGACTGTAGCCATTAACAAAAAAATATTACTTCAAATTAAGGAAGTGCTCCACAAGAGGTGGTTCCAAATAAAGTTAAATTAAATTTAAAAATATAGTAATAGTAACAAGTGAAAATAAACAAAAAGCTGATGGAGAAAATTTAATATGAAACAAAATTAGGAAGATTGTGGGAGTTAAAGTACTACATTATTTGATAGTTTAAGAAAGTGAAATTCTGAATGTTTTAAAGTACAGGAACCACTTGAATGATTGACTGAAAGCAGTTTCTGGTATCTCCTTTATTCTTCTCTTCCCTGGTTACACAAAAGAGAACCAACTCCCAAATGATTTACTAAAACTCAACTAACCCTTCCACAGGTAGGAAAACACACTGCTTTACCTTCCAGACTAGAGTGCTGCAGCACCAGCATGTGTAGTTCCTTACTATGTTCCTTTGTTCCAAATATGTTTCCTTCCACCATTTATGATTTAAATAGCTGTGAGAAGGTGAAATAAAATTACTTAATTTAAATGGCAAGAGTGGGAAGCTGTGATTCAACTTTAAGCTGTGTATTACTTTGTTTCACAATGACTTTTAAAGAACAAATTAGCTGCCTGTAGTTTTTTAGTATCTGGTGATTTACAGCAAATTAGTTTTTCCATGCTTTTCCCATTTTCCTCCTTGATTTCCTCCTGCAGTTTGGAAGCCAGAGTGATCTCTTACAATAATTTGTTTACTTTTCTGTAATAGCTGATAGATGCCCATATTAAAAACTGAACAGGACCCTTGACCACAGTAGCTCTTTTCTCTTTTTTGGACATTATTAGAACAGATTATAAATCCTAGTGCCCGAGAGTTGGGAGGAAGAGAGCCATCAAGATATAGTGGGTAGTAGGTAGGGAGGTGCAGATGTGTAGGAAATGACATTTTTCTTCATTCCTAAAGGCTGCAGCAAGGGGAGCTGGCATTTTTGGGGAATAGGGAGGAGGGCCTGTAGCTGTAGTGGCCCCTCCGTGGGCTGATGGTGGAGGATACACTGCACGAGTGGGGATAGGGAGAAAGCCAAAGTTCCCCTAGCTACTGGGTACTTCTGCATTTATGATCTCAGAGACACATAATTTTACTTATCTGTTTTCACTACTACAGAAAGCACACAATTAATTTAGGAGGAGCTTTCAACACACTACACGATTAATGTTAAAAAAGATTTCAGATTTTGTCAAGCTTCTATACAACCTTCTTTCCAAGAAAGTACTGATGGTGAAATAGAAAGCTTAAGAAAAATTAAAAACATTTCTATTAACAGCATGAAATCCAAAATTCAATTTTATCTTTGAAATTAAAAGCTTAATATTTTTACAGTTGTTTTTTCTGTTCTTAACAATACAATCCCCACAAATTAGAGCTATCATCAGTTAATTAGATTAAGAAATGAGTAATACCAACAAATCCCATTATCTTCAACTCTCTTCAGAAACCAAAATTGAAAAATTAAAGAAAAAGTTCTTGTTCCAGAACAATTAAAATCCCTCATGGTAAAACTTTTCTTTTTTTTTTTTTTACTGAAACACTTAATATTTAATTGCTCATGGAAAAATTAATTTAATTAACATGATTTTGAAGGTACTAATGAACATTTCGCACATTCCAAATGGCAGTTTCAGTTATCACTCCCGTGTATCTAGCTAATTTATCTGAATGGAAATAATCCTGTACATATAGTAAAAAAGGTAGAGCCCATAAAAAAACAAGTGTGAAGAAAGAGTTCTACACTGTACTGGATTCTAAGAGAGCCTATGGCTTTGAATTTTTTCATTTTATTTCACTTACTAGAAAAGATAAACCAATACTTTCCAGAGATGTCAATCTATTCACACAGGTCCCTCATGAAAAACACTCATTCATTTTTTAAGTCATGGCTGAAGAGATGATTGCTGAGGTTCAAAGCTATTGGTATATCAGTGAAGTCTGCTAAATGGTCTGTATAGAAGATTTGAAGTGGTCACATGCTTTGTTTTATGAAGGTCTTTTTAGTTTTGAAAATTTCTATTTTTGGATCCTTTCATAGCAGCAACAAGGCAGCTCACACAGTTTGTGGGAGCGCTGTGTCCTTTATCCCACCACCAGTGATTTCATCCCAGCTCTTAGCAGGCTGTAAGAAGCATCCTGAGGGGAGAAAACCATTGATATTACCTGATTTTGCAAAGTTATTCTTGAACACTGAGATTTATTAAAGTCTGTGCATCAATGCAGACCAGATTGAGACTGCTAAACCACCAGAGGTGCACAAAATTTCTGAATCATTTTATTTGTAAATTAGCCAGAAATGATAAATCCTAGTTGTTTCAGATACCAGGTATCTGACTACAGCATAGCCCCCATTCTGGCTTTTTATTGGTTTGCTTTTCTTTTTGATCATTGTAAGGTCTTTGCTAGATAGATTTTTTTAAGCACTCCTTGGTCAAAGTGTGCCTTCTCTATGAAAGGTCTGCCACAAATACAAAAGCCAAGTTCCCATTTATTTTTACACATTGTCCCTTTCTTAAATACTTATATGTGCAAGAGAATGAAAATATGCACAGGGTGTCTAAAAGTCATAATGTCAATTTGAACCCTATACTGATATTTTCTTTCTTAATCCTACTCTGTGAAATTTAAAGCTCGTTTCTTACCTTGATTTTTTAAGAAAATATGTTAAACATATTTCACTACAAACATAGTTGTGTTTTTGTAGCCACATCTGAGGAAATAATTCAGGATCATACATTAGTGATTATATGAAACATCTACAAAACAGGCTGGGAGCAGAGTTATGGGCAGGACTATTCTCCACTCCCATATTATTCTAAAGGATTATATCAATAAGTTTTGTTGCTAAAATAATATTCTATCATCTTTAATAGGAAATTTATTTCAGTATTTTTCTTGGTTTTAAAGGAAGTATCACAATACAATGATACAGAAAAGAGCACAAGAATACCAATATATTTTCCAACAGACAATACTATCAGCAATTGTATTGATAAAAAATATATTTGTATACTACCACTCTGGAAATTTATGCAGTAAAACAAGAGATCATTTTAATTAATTCACCATTTAAAGGTTGCAGAAAATTTGGCTATGTAGGAATGGGAAATAAAAAGTAAGCTGAGAAACAGAGAAAATTAAAACACTTGAATGTTAATCCATTTTCTCTGATTTTGAAACTAAAATAATTTCATGGGATACAAAAATTTCTGATGAGTTCTTTCCAAGAGTACCTTTGGGCAAGCTAACTCAAAAACATGTTGAGTGCTTCTATTATATTATCCACCTGTATTCACTAAAGGTCCATTAACCCCATCCATATTTTATTACTTTCATTTGTCTTCCCCTCAGTCCAAAACACTTAAAGGACAAGTTAACATGAGAAAGATAATGCTACATTCTGCATTTTTCTTCTTATAAAATACTAGCTTTGTACAGGTTGTCAGCAAACATGTAGATACAGTACTTCCACAAAAAACAAACCAAAATATCCCCTCCTGCTCCCCCCCCAAAAAACCCCAAACCAAAAGCAAAAAAATCAAACAAGCAATCATACACAAAAGCCACCACCCCAACAACTAAAAAACCCCAAAACCAAGTAGATTTTTTTTCATTGAAGTTACAAAATTCACCTCAGCGGAATTCATAGTGCTTGAAAGGCCTTGTTATGATACAGTATACATTTAGATGATATAGTTGTTGTGCTTTACTCATTAAGCAGATAAGAATAGAGCTACATGACAGACTTCATATTGTTAAACTGAGGCAGACAATTTACCTCAATACCACGTAACCTTTGTTGAGAATAAAAAGATCTTTAAAAACAAGGATATAGCTTCTACTCTCTTCACAAACCATATTTTATTATATTTTATTGTTGCTCAGTATTTTTTCCTACACAAGCAGTTGAAAGGTTTATATCATAAATTTTTATGATTACATGGAGAAGTAGGTAATAGTCCAAGAACGTAATAATTTTATAAATTGTAGGAAAATGAATGACAAATAGATTACTGGTGCTGCTGCCTTTTAGATAAACCCTCCAATAACATTAATCATTCTAAAGGACTTTTATTCAAATGCTTATGTTCAGAATTCCTCTTCCATAGAGAGCATTCATTGCTCAATGCCAAATCCTGCAGTCTGTTTACTGCTGTTGGACATTTTCCATTTCTTACCTCTATAATTTTTGGACAGCTGGTCTTAATACTGGGGAACTTAGAAGAAATATCATGTGAATTCAATCAACAAAGACAGACATGTCCATGATACAGATGATAATAAGTAGAAACTTACTTGAAGGTACACTCCCAACATTTGGCCACGAAAAGCCTTCTTTGTGAAAGTTTGCTATGTCTTGTGCTCATTTTTATGTGATGTTCTGGATGAAGAAGTTACAAATCTGTTCTGCCATGATAACATTCAGACACCACTTCTGTGACACCCTGAGTGTAGCCATAAATACGTACCACACATTCAAGTGGCCTACAACAGTATCAGGACTGAAAGGAAAATCAGCCATGACACGGGTTAATATTTCTTCAGAGACATCTTGACACCATACTTAGCTTCCTGATAACAAGTGGAAGCAGATTTTAACATCTATTTGAAAAAATTTTGTCCTCCTCTATTTTTATAGTGGTAAGAATTGCTGTACCCTTTTAGCTGCATGTGATGCTAAGCAGACAATATCACAGTCCTGTGATTCAAACGATAGAGAGATATTGCAACATTAAGAAAGACAGTTGGGCAGCAATGACTGACAAAGGGTACTTACTTAAATAGGTGGGAAATAGAGAAAACCACCATAAGGCAGTTTTTAAAGTTTTATTTAGGTTTATTAAGTCTTTAAAGCTTGATCAAGGCATTTATTTCTTTTTTTAGTCAAAGGAAATCGGCCAATTTATTTCATCAACAGACCCATATACTTCAAGAAGTATCAGAACTTTTCTAATAGAGAAATATGGAGAAACAAAGTTATTTCTTCTATATAATAGGTTGCTAATCCTTATACAGCCTCACTTTTACCAGGTCCTTATTCCATTTCTGTCCTTTGTCTTCAGAACACTTCTGTACTGAGTTCATCTTTTTGCTATCTAAATTTCACCTGTTTAATCATCTTTGTTTTCTTATACACCAAAAATTAGAATGTTAGTTTCTTTGTCTCCCTTCTCTTTACTCCATATTCAAATGTGTCTTTGAATTCTGCTTACTGATCCTAAGGTTAAGTTACTCCAACTAATGTATCATATATAAGTTTACCAACAGTTATATCCATATATACATTTAACAAATACTTCTCCTCTCTTGCTTTCCTCCATCCCAATCTTCTCTTTTCTGTTCCTCCTCCAGCATTTTTTGCCTTTACTGTCTGCATTATCTCATCATTTAGCAAAACTGGGAAGTGTCGTTCCTATTCTTTTCTGAGATGGAACTGGCAGAGGGTGGTGATATGTTTATTTGATTGCAATCAGATTCATTACAAATCCATACTATTCCATACTACTGAGCCTCATGCTTCTTTTACTTCTGCAAACATTATGAAATAGCAGAAAATCTTCATGTGCTGTCTTGCTCCCCATCCCCCCAAAAAGAGCTGCAAGTGAAATGCCTGTGTGACCCTCCCTTCCAGCACTCAGTTCACTGCAGTGCAAGGTCCAGTTTTGAGGGAATGCAGCTATGCAACATTTTTCATGTTGTCAAACTCAGGCTTTCCTCACAACTCAAGTTGTGAGAAAATACATGGACTAGAGCACAGCTTTGTGGGAAAGCCAAAATTGCTGTCAAAGTTAAGCTCAGACATTAAAGAGGAAAATACAAATATGCAAAGGCATACAATTCATTCAAGGATGACTAGAGACTGATCCTTCTGCACATGGCCAATGAAATCTTAGGCAGCAAAGACACTTGTGGTATCACAGGAATGACAAACATATTAATGCTTAGGCAGTAGCTAGCTTAGTCTCATCAGCTGTGCACATTTGCCAAAAACCAACTGCTTTGTAAGTCTGTATTGTTTAGGAACAGCTTGTATTCTCTGCTTGTACACTGTAAAAAAGTATGTCAATTGATCTGGACTGTGAAGGATGTCAAGACCAAGACTGACCATTATAATCAATCAAAACCCACATTCCTGATGACCTCTGCTACTTCACAGTTTACTATGTTCAGCAAAGCTAAAATCAGAGAGAGGCTACCATTACTAAGTAACTTGCAGGAAATTACTAAGACTTTTAATTAGACTTTGTGTTGTAATTCAAAAATATGTCGTCTTTCCATCTGAATTTTTTGTCTATTCTTTTGACATTGATTGCACTTCCTGCATCTGGGATATGTTGAAAGAGTATAAAGATTGCCATGGTGCCATAGAATCATAAAAAACTCAAGACTGGAAGGAACTTCTAAGATTATTGAGTCCAACCATTAACCCAGCACTGCCAAGTCCACTACTAACCATGTCCCCAGATGGCATATTCACATCTTGTTGAACATTTCCAGGGATGGTAATTTCAGCACTTCCTTGGACAACCTTTTCTGGGGCTTGACAGGCTTTTCAGTGAACAATGTCTTTCGTAATATCCAGTTCAAACTTCCCCTAGTGCAACTTGAGGCCCATTCCTCTTACTCCATCACTTGATACCTGGGAGAAGAGTCTGTTCCCCACCTGGCTACGCCCTCCTTTCAGGCAGCTGTAGAGAGCAACAAGGTCAACCTGAGCCTCCTTTTCTCCAGGCTAAACACCCCTGACTCCCTCGGCTGCTCCTCGCTGGACTTGTGATCCAGACCCTTCCCCATCTCCATTGCCTTTCTCTGGACTGTCTCCAGCACTTTAATAACCTTCTTAGTTAGGGGGGAACTGAACACAGGGGTAAAGGTGCAGCCTCACCAGTGCCAAGCACATGAGGACCATCACTGCCCTTGTCCTGCTGGCCACACTATTGCTGATCCAAGACAGATGCCATTGGCCTTCCTGGCCTCCTGGGCACACGCTGGCTGATGTTCAGCTGGCTTTTGACCAGCAGTCTGAGAACCCTTTTCACTAGGCAGCTTTCCAGCCAGTCTTCCCCCTCCTGTAGCACTGCATGGGGCTGTTGTGACCCGAGGGAAGAATGTGGCCTTATTGAGCCACATACACTTGGGCTCAGACCCTTGGTCCAGCCTATCCAGATCCCTCTGTAGAGCCTTTCTACCCTCCAGCTGATCATAACAGTATTAAAGATTTAATAAAGTCCAGGTAGACAATAGCCAGTGCTTTCCTCTCATCCACTTCTATGACCATGTCATAGAAGGACATTGGGTTGGTCAAGCAGGACCTCCCTTTCATAAACCACTGCTGTCTGAGCCTGATATCCAGTTTGTGATGGCCCTCAACATAATCTCTTCCATGACCTTCCCTGGTACAGAGATCAGACTGAAAGGCCTGTAGTTCACCAGATCCTCCTTCCAGTCTCTCTTTTAGATAGGAATCACATTTGATGAATTTTGGTCAACTGGGTCCTCCCAGGTTAGCTAGGATGGCTGATACAAAATGAAGAGTCTCCTTACATCTCCTTTTATTTCTGAAGTATTTATAGAAAGATGTTTTGTTGTCTTTTATGGCAGTAGCCAGACTAAGTTCTAATAGGGCTTTGATTGTTCTAATTTTCTCCCTGCATAGCTTCACAATATGTTGCCTGTGGTGAGAAGTAGGAAACAAACAGTGTGGCCCTTCCTGTCACCCAGGCCACTTTTCATACTTTGCATAACACCAATCTCCTGTCAGTGGGTAATGTGCAGGTGTTTAAATACACAAGTGAAAGAAAAACATGCTATTCTGATAGAAAACTGCATTTGCTGAAGAAGAAACAGCAATATCAAACAAGAAGTTCAGAATGGCTTTGACTCACTAGTCATTCAAAGATCGGCTTTCAAAAGGGGCGAAGAAAAGGAAGGATGGCAGGTATTTTTGTATGTCACAATGTGAACTAGATAGCTGAAGGGCATTACAGGTACTTCACTAACCAGGATATATGTAGAAAATGAAGAACCCTCAGATAATCTAATACAGAAATAGTATTTAGCTCTGGGAATTTGAGAGAAAGTCAGCAAGCTGGAGGATTAAAGAACTCAGCTAGTGGACACTAGAATGCTCCAGGCAGAGAAAAGGCATTTGCAGTCAAGTAATGATTGCAACTACTCTCTTTATACAGAACAACTTCTTTCATTTTATGAAAGCACTGAAATACATGTATGAAGCTCTAGTTGTCATTCTACCTAACCTATGGTCTGTATGGAATAAGAAAAATTCAGCTCTGTGCTTTAACTGTTTTTCTGCTCATGAACTAGGGAATAAAATGTTGCTTATTGTTCCTGTGGGAACAAGCAATTGCTTATGAGAGCTACAAATCCCCCCTTTCCCCCAAAACAACAAACAACCTAAAATGAAAAAAAAAAAACCAAACCAGAAGTAAAAAAAATCCCAATTTTTGTAATCTGGTTGGTCGTTGTGTATAACCTGCAAAGCTGTGTGAAGCCAAGAAAAGCAATGTAGAAATTTCAAGCACTTTTTCTTTATGGATTTCCAAAGTCAATTAAAAATAACTGATAGAAAATTATTTTTAGTTTGAATATGCTGAAATATGTCTCTTTAGACATTCATTTGAATTCCTGTGAGGTCAGCAAAGTGATTTCACTGTGCTTTAGACCCAGCTCCTATGTGCTTGTGTGAAAGACAGAAACACAGTCATGAATCTCAAGTATTTACATGTCACTAGCAAAGCAAATTATGCAGAAATGGAAACCTCCACCCATAATTACAAAGAATTAAAATGCAAACAAACGGTACCTTAAGGTATGAACTGTCCATGATTTAAAATTTCCAATTCATTTCAATTCATAACATCCCCATCTCCCTTGCTTTGTTCGGAATTTGTTTGGTATTGTTGTTAACGCTGTGTTTGACTGAGCTTTGCAGTCATTTATCTCATGGGCTTTGTGCATGCATATGTCTGATGCATCACAAGAGAGGAATGGGACAGAAGATCCACAAAATTGAAAGCAAAGAAACTCAGACCATTTGAAAAAAATAGAACAGGTGGCGCTGTTCTTAAATATATTACCCTAAAAGAGATAATTAGTAAACAGCAAATATAATTGGTCTGTGAAAGATGTAATGGGCTTGCATGGTCGAGCTTTGGTAGCTGTGGGAGCTGCAGGGATGGCTTCTGAGAGAAGCTGCCAGAAGCTTCACTCATGTCTGGCAGAGTCAATGCCACTGGCCAATTAGAAATTGTGATAATGTCTCAGTGATAACAGATTTAAGAAGAAGGGGAAAAAAAGATATTGCACAGATGTGATTAAGGCCAGGGAAGAGCAGAGTGAGAATATGTGAGAGGAACAACTCTGCAGACACCAAGGTCAGTGGAGAAGGAGGGGCCGAGGTGCTTCAGATGCCAGAACTGAGATTCTCCTGCAGACCGTGGTGCAGACAATGACTGAGGCAGCTGTCCTGCAGCCCACTGAGGACCACAGAGATGCAGAGATCCACCCACAGCCTGTGGAAGAGACCCACACTGGAGCAGGTGGATGCCTGAGAGGAGGCTGTGATCCCACAGAAGGACTGTGCTGGGGCAGGCTCCTGACAGGTACCTGCAGACCCATGGAGAGAGGAGCCCATGCTGGAGCAGGTTTCCTGGTNCGAGGTGCTCCAGATGCCAGAACTGAGATTCTCCTGCAGACCGTGGTGCAGACAATGACTATGCAGCTGTCCTGCAGCCCACTGAGGACCACAGAGATGCAGAGATCCACCCACAGCCTGTGGAAGAGACCCACACTGGAGCAGGTGGATGCCTGAGAGGAGGCTGTGATCCCACAGAAGGACTGTGCTGGGGCAGGCTCCTGACAGGTACCTGCAGACCCATGGAGAGAGGAGCCCATGCTGGAGCAGGTTTCCTGGTGGGACTTGTGACCCCATGGGGGACCCATGTTGGGTCAGGCTGTGCATGAAGGACTGCACTCTGTGGAAGAGTGCCCCGTGCTACAGCAGTTTATCTAGGACTGTTGTCCATGCAATGTCACACTGGAGCAGTTCATGGAGAGCTCTTTCCATGGGAGGGACCCTGTCCTGGAACAGGGGAAGGACTTCTCTCCCTGAGCATTGGGAGAAACAACTTGTGATGAACTGACCATAACCCCCATTCCCTTCCTCCCTGAGCCACTGTAGGGAGGAGGTAGAGGTGGGAAGATGGGAAAGGTGGAGTGAAGGTGTTTTCAAGGTCTCATTTTTCTTCTCATGATCCTGATTTTGCTAGTAATAAATTCAATTAGTATCTCCAATCTGAATCTGTTTTGCCCGTGACAGTATTTGCTGAGTGATCCCTTCTGGACTCATAGATGTTTGTTGTATTTTCTCAATTCATGAACCTTTGTTATATTTTCTCTCCCCTGTTCAGTTGAGAGGGAGAGTGATAGAATGGCTTTCGTGGATGTCTGGCATCCATCCATTACAGACATTTAAGGTAAGCCTTAAGAAAACTTCAGGTTTACCTGGATAGAATAATACTTGGCACTGTGAGAATTGTCACTCAAAGGAAAGTGTCTCTTTCCTTTCCTAGCTTGCAAGAAGAAAGCAAATACCTTGCAAGAAACAAATAACACCAGACGCTATTCTATGACAAAATATTGTAGTAGCAGGATTTCTGTTCTGCCTGCAGGATTTCTTGTCTAATGCAAGTCACATTAGACATGTCCTAACTACTAGATCACATGGGAAAATGCTGAGAAACCCTCTGAAGACTCAAATCAATCAAATCACTGAAAAAAATTTTCACCATCTAGATAGTTGAGTATATTCTTTCCAGATAATTAAACTAATAATAAAGATATACATAAGTAGAAAGAGTAAATATTTGACCTTAATAGAGGATTTCAATCTTCAAGTGTAACTAAACTATCTATCAAAGATCATTTATTCTTAAAGTTTTATCCCTGAATGAATTTCAAGTAATTTAAGCAGAAATTTCTTCTAATGAAAACAGACATTTAAAATGTCCACACTGCCCTTGGGAGCTCTAGAGAGTTGACCCTGCCTGGACACCAGGCATCCACAAAAGCTTCTCTGTCCCTCCCCTCTTAAACTGGACACAGGAGAGAAAATAAAATTCAAGGCTTGTGGGTTGGGATAAGGACAAGGAGAGAACACTCAGCAATTGCCATCATAGGCAAAACAGACTTGACTTAAGGGAAATTAGTTGAATCCTGAGAAGATAGCGAGAAATAAAACTAAATCTTAGATCACGAAGCCTGCTCCAGCATGGGCTTCCCACAGGGTCACAGACACCTGTGGATACCCACCTGCTCCAGCATGAGGTCCTCCATGAGCTGGAGGTGGATATTTGCCCCACAGTGGGCCTCCTTGGGCTGCAGGGGCACAGCTGCCTCACCATGGTCTTCACCACAGTCTGCAGGGGAATCTCAGCTCCTGTGCCTGGACCATCTCCTTCCCCTCCTTCTGCACTGACCTTTGTGTCTGCAGGGCTGCATCTCTCACATTCTCTCTACTCTTTCCAGCTGCTATTCTGCAGTAGTTTTTTCCCTGCTACCATCTCCTCTGGCTGGCTTGGCCTTGGCCACTGGCAGGTCTATCTTGGGCCAGCTGGCATTGACATTATTGGACATGAGAAAGTTTTCTGGCAGCTTCTCACAAAAGCCACCATGTATCCTTCCTGCTACCCAACCTTGACCATGAAAACCCAATACAGGAACAGAGAATTTCCTTAATAGCCAAGTATAATTTTATGCTTCTTTACTAGGAAAATGTCAATTAAAACCATCTACATTTAATTTCAGACAACTATGAACATGAATAGCTGGAGAGTCAACACAAACATTGATTAGGAAGAATTGATTAGATATGCTTTTAAAAAAACAGTTTTAAATGTCCAAGTATTATGTTTCAAAAATTTCTGCTTCACTGTTTCTCCATAAGACAAGCAACATCTTTTCTGCCACTGAGGAGTGTATGAAATACATTGATAATTTGTTTTTTAACCTAGGAAAAGTTCTTTATAAACACCTTTTCTTTTCCCTTCAACTTTGTTCGAAATCTTTTATAGAAAAATCAATTCACAAAGAATTGACAGCGAGAGCTAGCAGACACTCTTATAAACTCCCCATTCATTACTGTTTATGGAATTAATTAAAAGAAGAGGGTTTATGATCACTTTAGAGTATACTTCATTCAATTCTTAATGATGTTTAACATTTGACAGATGTTTTTCAGTTCAGTCATTGCATACAGAGATTTACAAGTGGTGTGGCAGAAAATAAATTTTAATTAGATTTCTCCCTATTATGAAAAACTTTAAATTTTTTCCTGAATTTAATTGCTTAAACCAAATGTTTCAGAATATTTCTTTTAATATGAGATATTTGCAATGAAACAGCTAGATTTTAAATGTACAAATAAACAAAATTGTAGAAACTTCCAAAGCCAACTTGTCGGAAAATCTATCATAGCACTCCTGGGTCTTTTTGAGTTACTACATAGTTTTCAATCTTGAGAATATTTTTAGTTGAAAAGTTCTATATTAATATAAATCTGAAGTGTGTTTTTTTACCTTGCCATAAGTTAACAGTCAGGGTGAAGCAAATATTCATTATATCTCAGAGTTAGTACTTGTGATATGTGAACCATGTGTACCCTTTCCATAACTTATTCTCTTATTAGGACAGCATTTTAACTCTCAAGGTGTCATAGAGTTCATTTTCACTCACTGAAAACATGAATTTTCAATGCTTTATATAATACTCTATAAATATAATACCTTTAAAGAACCCTTCCTCTTACTGCCACCCTGAATGTCTGAATAAGGCAGGGAAGACCTTACAGTAACCAGTTATAGGGAGCTACAAGCTATATCACTCAACTTTGCAAGCTTTAGACATTTTTAAGCATTTAGTATTAGTTTATCTCCACATACCAGCATCAATGTAAATACATTAATAGGTTAAATTAATCTCAATAATAAAATTGTCAACTACTATTGTTTCTGAGAAATTATGAGGAAAAAACCCCATATTATTTAGGTATTTTAATTCTTCTTTATGTGTCCCCTAACAAAAAACCATTATCTTGCATTTTTCTGAAAACTGTTAAAATTTTTTAGTATGTGCCTTTAAAATATTGCAATCTGTTCAGTAACTCTATGCAATCTCAAATTGCTTAAAATTTTTAGTAGTAAAGCCCTATGAAGTCCTATTCTACTTGCAGTTTTTAATATTAATGTCCCAGAAGAAAGGAGCTGTTTAAACTATTGTCAGAATTCAACATTCAGCAGCTTTTTGGTCAATTTGCATCACACCAGGGTCTTCTCCAACATTCTGTGCAATCTGAGATAGATTTTTTCTTCACAAGAGCAATGAGATTTAATCACTAACTCCAATAGAGAGAAGAAAAATTTTTTTTTGCTTTTGTTTAAAAAATTACTTTTTCTTAACTACTTAAACAGTTTATCCACTTTCCATAATACGCTTTAAAGGCCATTTGGAGAGAAACATGCTAACTAATTTTATGATCAAAATAAAAAACTCCAAAATTAAATAAATTTTAGAAGATAAATTTTAAAAAATTACTAAAAATGGCTGAAAAATAAATCCAGTTAAAATTAATAATTCATTAAAAAAACAAAAGTAAAAAGTTTTTGACACTCAACATACCCACCTAGAGAACTATAAACATATTGCTCAGATATTGATTTAAAAAATCCCAAAACACTGAACGTATTGGTTTATAAAATTCAAAGGTAATGGCTATTAACTAAAACATTTCTGCATGTTAGTAATGCATTTTGGGTGTTTTCATGCCACATGAAAGAAAAACAA
This sequence comes from Peucedramus taeniatus, assembly GCA_013400575.1. Lineage (NCBI taxonomy): Eukaryota > Metazoa > Chordata > Aves > Passeriformes > Fringillidae > Peucedramus > Peucedramus taeniatus. Next base: position 52,731 of record WBNO01032670.1, read on the forward strand.
AACTCCTTTTCTCCCCCTCTCTCAACAGCATTTACCAAACTCTTAACCAAAGTTTTAATTTAAAGTTTTACAGATAATTTTTGTAGCTGTAACTGTGCAACAAACTTAAAACTGCTGAATCTTAATTGTTTCAAACTTTTGGCCGTCCATGGATAATGACCTTTTGTGGAGGGATTAATTTATGCAGTAGTTGGTTTTTGACTCCTGAACAGTCTGGAACAGACATACTAAAGGGGTCTGGATCTTACCTGCTCCTTTTTCTTTTTTTTTTTTTTTTTCCTGGCAGAATTAGGTGCTGTAAAACTTCCCATAATTGCAGTTCTGGTTATCTCTTTGTCTAGGAGTACTACATTTGATGAGCTGAGTCCTGTACTGCTGTGGCTATCCCAGGAAACAAACAGGATGAAGGGGCACCAGGCACAGCACCAGTAAAGCTTACACGGAAAGATCAGAACTAACCTGCTCCTGGGGAACCAGCAGTTATCCACATCCTTTCCATCAACCAAGACAGGAAAGTGTGCATTTTATACGAAGTACTGGAGAAAGCAATATCATGATAGTGGAACAACCCTTTGAAGGGGCAAAGAAAATAATTTCCACTGCAAAATGAAAGTAAAGGAGGTTGTGCCAGTAACTCCACGGCAATTAGGCAGTGAAATCTCAGCCACTACCATTGAAATGGGATCAATCTTTGCATCATGAAGAAATTGTGCACTTCCCCACAAGGAGTGGGGCCTTTTGTCATTGACTATATGGGAGATTTGCACCATCAATACTCTTCAAGCATCAATGAACTGCTCATCAGGAAGACAGAAGTTTTTTGATTCCCAACAGTTTCCCAGCATAGCATACAAAAAAAATTAAAAACCACCAGAGGTGGAACAGGAAACAACTCAATCAACTCATAGAAATATTAGTAAATACTATTTTCTCTCAGAACTGTGAGCATTGTGTCTTTTTTTGTGCCCTCCCTTCTTTTTAAACTATCCCTATATTTTACACCATAAATAAGTTGTTTTTGGGTTTTTTTTTCAAATACGGGATCATACAAGGGCTATACAAGCAGTTTTTCTAAAACATAACACCACAAAAATTTACCAATTACCACTACCAATAATCCCCCACCACATATACCAAAACACTTGTTTCCACATTTTCAACTGCAGTCTGAAAAACTTTCTCCTCTCAAACAAGTCCCAGGAAGACAGATTGCCACAAGAAAGTCATGGACATTTACTTAACCCTTAAATATTTGTAATCCTCAATATCAAAATACATCATTAATTGCTGTGGCTTCTTTTTTTGCTATTTCAACCGCAAGTACTGAAATATGCATATATAATTAGAAAATTATAATATGGGAGATCAAAAGGAAGTTATCTACTACTCATTTTTAATGATTTTGAGAAAGGATTTTGATGGCATAGAAGAAGACAAAATCCCTAAGTTCTTAACAACAAGATTTGTTACAGATATTTCTTTCTTCCAATCTTTTTAAAATTTTTTCAATCAAGTCCTTTCTATTGGCACTTTTTATGTAGTTCATTACGTAATTTCTAAATTATTCTCACTTTTCAAGATTCTAAATGTAGAAAGAAAAGGATTCTATGGGGTTTTTTTTCATTAGAAAAAAAAAATCCATTACCTTTTAAAATTTCACATGACTTTTCTACTGTCCTTTGATCAAAATCCTCAAAGAACAAGAGAAACAACTTATTTTTTCTTATTTATAACTACGGTATATTTTATTATCAATGCACTAAAGATCCTTTGAATGCACTTGGTAACGTTTACATCACTAAATGCATCATATTGAAAATATAAAGCCAAACACTAAAACCCACAAACACAGTATTAAAGGGAAGATTAAGCAGTTCCTCTCTATGCTTTAATGTCCAGGAAATATTATATTACTTTATATTTTGGCTTATGTATGAAAAATACTTCATGCATCGAGCATGTAAACTGACTTTGACAATTAAATATGCATGAATGAAGGAAAAAATATTTTGCTCAAAATTGAAATGTTCTGTTGATACAATATAGTCCAAAATGTCAATTCATTTACATATGGTTGAGATGATTTAAACTCTAACTAATTGTAATTTAAAAATGTTGATTAGATAATGCTAACATATACAACATATAGGTCATAACTCAGTTGCACCGTCATCTTGTCACTACCTTAAAAAGTTAAAGGGACTTCAAGATATATGTAATAACAGAAATCAATCAACTTCTCTTATAAGATGAAGGGACTTACTGAACCTTTATTTATCATTTTCTCTTGCAATTCAAATTGAATGACTTTATTACTGGTGAATGGAGATACTAATTTCTTTATCTGGACAAAATAAAGATCCAGGGTGTATGTTTGTCTTTCTGTACAGATGGCTATATACACCCACAGTTTGGCTGCTAATGCTAGAAAATACTGTAGGAACAAATATTTTATGTGTAAAACCTACCAAGATTTCATTATTAAACATCATCTCAGATTTGTGGTGTTAAAGTGTTCTTTTTTGGTCTCATCTGTGGAATAGCCCTGGATTACCAAATGTAATATATAGTGGCAATAAAACTTGCTGCTCATTTTAGATTTTCTGGAGTATTGTATATTTTATGGGGTCAATTTTTAGAAATTTGTCATTTCCACAGTGCTTGCAATTTCATGGTATTCCACTGTTAACAACCGGCTGCACAAAGGAATTCTACTATCCTCTATTTCTTCCTTAAAATCTGCTGTACTGTAACAGAATCAAGTGGATATAAGCCTGTATTTTTCTATTTGTTATTTAATAGTAGTGATATCCTGTTGAAGTTTCCTGAGGAGTCATAAATTTTCTTTCCATTGCTGACACATGTTACAGGAACACTGCTTAAGTGCATCTCTCCATTTCTCACCAGAGATATGGGAAGATTTTATTTCAGCATATATTTTCTTTCTGAAAGATATCGCAACAGTTTGCTCTCCTTTAAGGAAAATTGCAACTTTACTTCCTTTAGAAATGCATTCTCACTGAATTAAGAGCTATGTGCAATGTAATGCCAATACCAGTGTTAATGGCAGAATGCCATTGCTCTTTTCTAGGTGCTTTAAGAAACACCCCCACAGAAGAAAAACTCCCCACCAACGCACAGCTGTTTAACATCAGGAGAGATTTCTGAATCAATGCTTTTGAGCAGAGAAAGTGATATCCTTGTGCTTCTTATGGATACACACAGGATAACATCTTTGCAACTACAGAAGGGGTTTTGTGCCCGCCCACCCAAAATAACTTCAGTAAAGAACATATCAGTGACAAACAGCATCATTTTTGCCAAGTAACACTTCCTGGTTTGCAGATAAAAACCCACGCAATGCTAACTTCATTCTTTTTTAATCAGTGCTTTTCACAGCAAGTTGCACAAAGCATGACCATTTCTGGTTTTAAATCTTACTGGAAAAATACAAGAATTACATCTAGATGATTCTAATAGGCCTGTTT
>WBNO01032675.1:0-12847 GCA_013400575.1 Peucedramus taeniatus
ATATACCAGATATATTTTATATGTATATAAATACATATATTTAAATAATTGCACAGAAACACAAAAATATATCCATACACCCACAAATATAATTGTATATGTGTTCATTTTATCCAAACACTCAGTAGATGAACTTTGACTTTTTGCTGTAATTCAGGGCATTATGTTCAATGTAAATGTAATTAACTTCCCAGTATCTTAACTTATTAGTGAAAATTGAGTTGATGAATCAAGCCTAAAAGCCTGTACAGACAAATGTTGTACTGGAACTTTCTTCAGTACATTAGTTAGGACTCAGATATAGAAATATATGTTAATAAAAGGCTTGCTTGCTTCTACAAATCAGAAAATTAATGTTGTTAGAAAAGTGAATCCCTTCATAATGTCCATACACAGTGAAATGTAATAATAATTTCAGTATATATGCAAAAATATTTCTATACCAAGCCTATTCCTTTCAGAAAAATGGCATTAATGTGTTTTAACTGTTATTACAGATGTCATGAAATTTAAAATTAACTAAAAAGTATTATTTTAATATCAATGAGACTGCTATCTATATTTAGAATGAAATAATGCTATTTTTTATGTCATGCTTTTTAGATTGTAGGGGAAAGATAGCTGTATTCAAAACATTTAAATTTAAGAGAAATGTCTTTTTTACAACTGTAGTATGCAGGATGTCAGGAACATCAGGCATCAATCTACATAATACTGGCCTGATCTTTCTCCAGAAAGCACAGTTTTAAGGTCAAATTACTCTACAAATTATAAACTAAAACTGGATTTTTATGAGTCAAAGAGATTTTTAAGGGAGTTTTTTCTTGAAGCTTTTTCTACCCTGCTTGTGCAGGTCAGTAAAGAAAAATCAAAGAGGAAAGTCTGATAAATGTGCAGGAAAGTGTGAGGCACAGGCTGCTGAGTTAGGTGACCTCACTCAGGGGACAAGTTCCATCAGAGCTGCTGGCTGGAGTGGCAGATGCTGTGAAAAGCACCACGAAATAAGTGATGAAGGAGGGGTGGTTTGCTCTTTGATCCTCTGATACACCCACAGATAAAAATTCCTACATTCTGACATCCAGATTTTAGCAACATCCCGATTTTAGCAAAAAATTCCTAAAACTGAGCTACACCTGTTAGGGGTTGGATCTGTTTCTTTTGTGTTTGTGGAATTTTTTCCTGGTGGTTTTGCTAGGTAACGAATTGCTGGGTACTTATGGGTGCTTGACTGAAACAAAAGGGGGCAGCAGGTTTTTCCTGGGGAACAGCAGGGAACAGGACAGTTCAGTCTGAGGGCACCGTTCTGAAAGGACGTGGGAGCACCAGAGGACCCTGCTTGTTTTTCTTTCCACTGGATTTCTTCCCAGAGGAAGACTGGACTCATCTCCTCACCACTGGACTTTCCTACAGGACCATCTCCACTTCACAAAACTGCATCTATTACTCCAGGAGGATTTCATCTGGACTGCTTTTAACACCCTGATACCCAGGGTGTCAGGTCACATCCCTGACTCTGTCAGGGTTTTTCTGGGGTTTTGTTGGTTTTGTTTTGCTTGTCTCTTAGTACTACTACATTTGTATTTTTCTTTGTTTTGTCCAAAATTCCTAGTAAAGAACTGTTATTCCTATTCCCAAATCTTTGCCTGAGACCTCCAATTGCAAAATTATAATAATCTGAGGGAGGGGGTTTACATTCTCTATTTAAAAGGAGATTCCAGCTTTTACTGGCAGATACCTGTCTTTCAAACCAAGACAACACTGCTGCTCATAAACCTGGGGTTTGGTGGATTTAGGAGGAAAAAAGATCTCTCCAAACTATTCTGCAGAGCTATTTCTGATATTCTGCCAGGAATGTGGAGCACAGGCACAGCACTGCTGCAGCATCTGCCACGTCAGCCCCGGGCAGCAGCTGAACCACCTTGGCTGTAGGAAAATGCTCAGAGTGATGCCTCAGGTTTTAGTTTTTCTATTTTTCAGATTCTGTGCTGCTTTAGTGTGTAGGTCTGAGCTTCATATTAGGGGATGGTAAGGATAGCAGCTGGGGACTCCTCTTCAGAATTGAGACCTCCCCAACATCTGCAAACTCTCAGCAATTAGAGTCACAGAATATCCTGAGCTGGAAGTGACCCACAAAATCATCCTGTCCCTGCACAAAATCCCAGCCTGTGCATCCCTGGGAGAGGTGTCCAATCTCTCCTGGAGCTCTGGCAGCCTTGGAAATGTGCCCATTCCCTGGGTCAGTGTCCCACCACCCTCTGGGGGAAGAATCTTTTCCTAAAATCCAGGCTAAATTCTTCCTGTGGGATCCTGGCAGCAGCTGGAGTTGGGCAGGGAAGGAGGTGAGAGGGTGTTCTCACTGTGGCTTCCAGGATCAACACTCCAAAGTCCCCAGTGGGCTGGATGTGTAGGATTGGTGTTTAATAATCCATCAAAAATCACAATACAGCCTGTCTGATGCTTCAGATGAGTTTTCTATACTCCCACCATCATTTTCACATTAAACCCTCTTTTTTTCTGTTTTAAAAGGTATAAAAGCACATCAGATTTACTTTAAGGGAGACAGAGAAATCACGGAATTTTAAATTATTATATGAATTATAAAATTACAAAATGCATTTTATGCCATGCTGAAAAGCCTCCTGTTATTATTTTATTTCTTTAGATGCTTTCTCCTTTCCCATAGGATCAAAATCAGACTTTGTTTGGACTTCTCTTTTAACAAAACCCTTCTCATACAATTTGGTGAAGGTTTTTCCAATCCCTAATTAACATTTGACCACTGGGGTTAAAAGGAGAACAACCTGAAGCCCTGTTGGGGCTCCAGAGGATGCAGAACTAAAGTGGAGTGAATATTTAACCTGCTGCAGTGGTCAGAGAAGTGCTGGGAACATTTTTTGAGAGTGATTTGCAGCTCCCTGAGGCTCCTCTGTGCACGGTGCAGCAGCTCCACTCCCTGGCTCCAGGCAGCTCCTCCTGCATCCCCAGCTGAGCCAGAATCCACCCAGGATCCAGGAAAACCTGATTTCAGCCCAATTGGGATTAATCATTGAGCACAGGGGGTTGGGAGGTTGGTTTGGCATCATTCCAACAATTTATTTTGGAAGAATGAAAGAAAGGGAAAGGGAGATTTCTAATGTAAATCCAAAGTTTTGTCATTTCTCATTATGATAGTTGTGTTTTTAGGATATTAAGCAGCACAGGTTTGGGCACAGAGTTTTGGAAATGTGTGAGTCTTCCTTACTTCAGAACATTCCCCTAAAAAATATTTTTTTAAAAATTCCACCAAAAAAGGTCCTGCATCCATTTCTCTTATTCTTCCTGGAGTCTGATAAAACTTCATGATGCCAAAATTTAACAATATCCCCTCTTCTGAAAACCCTTTTCCACTCATAAATATGCAGGACTAATAGAGAAATAAAGATTTAAACCTGCAGTTCTTCTCTGACCTCTGCTGCATCCGTTCCTGTTATGGGAGTCAGACTTTTACCAAAGTTAAATTGCAAGCTATTATCATTATGAATTAATTATTTTCATTCTTCTAATTGCAGGGTGGGAAGTGGATAATCTGGGGCAAACCCATGCAGGTAAGAACCAGTTGTGCTGCCTTTGTCCTTGGTACTTCTGTTCCCCAAAATGGTGTGCACATGCTAATTTCAGATTATTAAAAAGCTTTCTGTGTATCAACAATTATGACAATGAGACATTGGTTCTTATAATACTTGCACAAAAAGTGAAATTAAACATCTCATAAGTCCCTATAAATCAATGTGATTTTATCTAAAGCCACAAAATTATACTATCTTATTTAAAGCAATTAATTACTGCTCTTTGTCATTGATGGATGGAAATATTTTTTAATTAATTCTCTGAAAACTGGTCACATTTAAATACCTGAGGATTATAAATGTAAATTCCTATAGAAATAATATTTGACTTCTATGTTTTTACAATAAAGTCTGCCCCTGTTTATTGTATGTATTTTTAGTTCCAAATTTAGAATTCAGCTTTGATTTCAACTCTCAAGTAAAGCTGTGTTTACTTCCTGAGAAGACAGCACCAAGTATTTATTGCCTTTGGGCCTGATCTAAACAAATAAAAATCAATTGCACTCCATTCACTGCTTTCCACTGAGACCAGTTTGGGCTCTAATAGAAAACACAATCAAAACAATTTCATACCCAATTTCCACTTTTCTAGGTGATTATGACCTGCTGGAAAGCACAGCCCAGTCTCTCCTAGGTAAGAAACAGAACCATGGAAATTTTTGTCTCTCTTTTTATTTATCTCTCTGTTAAAAAGGAAGCTTTCAGCTTTTTTCCCCTGCAATTTTGGTATTATTTCCTAATCAGTTCTAATTGCTATGACATATTTTCTGCTCCTTTACTTTTAGCAATCTTATGAAAATTTATTCCTCCTCTATTAAGCCTTGCAATCTAAGAAGTGTGCTGCAATAAATTATATCTACCTGCTTAACAGTAATTACTAAATGGTGTTAAAGGAAGTCAGCACCATGATTCAGTGCTTTTTTTCCCATAGAAAACTAGGGATGAATGTGCAAGAGTAATTTAACAAAATTTGCCAAGTAATGCAATGTTCTTAAATGAATGCTGTGATTAAAGAGATATATTCTGCTGCATGGATGGCAAACAGATTCTCTAAATTAAGGTTAAAAATAAGGTTATGAGAGACTAAACTGCTCTAAGAATGCAAAGCAGCACAACTTTAATAGGAAAGAGCAAACCCAAAACTTGGAAATTTCCATCAGTTTTGGTCAAGGTGCAACTGAAACTCCAAAAAATGTGATAATTTGATAAATTGAGGCTGTTCCTTTGTGCTGGAGAGGAAGAGGTGCAGCAGCAACCCATCCCTAATGTTTTAGGAAAGCCACTGAGCTTTAGGAAGAATAATGGTGCTTCAAGAAGCCCCACAGGGGCTGTCCTACCTCAGGCAGCTTTGTAGGTAAATGAGTGTCAGGAGATTCTTCCTCTTCTGCCCCCAACTCTTCATTCCCAGAATGGTTTTAAAGGCTAAGTGTATCAGTGAAAGCATTTAGGAGATGGTTCTTATAGGAGATTAGCCAAAAAAATATGGTATTCAAGCCAATATTTGCTTAGAATTAAGGTTATAAACCAGGATTGGAATAATTAACAGACAAAGGAATGTGAGAACCTCCAACTGAGGCCACCCTGGGCATCTGGAGATGGAAAAGAACACATTGCCATGAAGACAGGGATGGGAAAGAGATTCCCAGTCCATGTTCCTTTGTTTTCTGCAGGCCCTTCCCACAAAGCCACTCTGAGATCAGAGCCTGGGCTTGGAGATAGATGAGTGAGATGTGTCTTATCTTCCTACAGGAGAGCAATCCAGCTGCCTCTCCATGGATATATAACTCATGATTATCTGAGATATCCCACAGCATCCTGACTGGCTTCCAGTACCTGGACCAAAAAAATCCTGTTAGTCTGATGTTTTCTCACCAGTCCCATGCATGTGCCTCAGATACAAACCATTAAAAACAGCACAAAGGGCCTGTTTTTAATCACAATTCCCCTTTGGCCATGTGGAGTGGAGATATCTTCAACAAAGCTGTATTACCAAGATGCCTTTTTGAAAAAAATGGACATTTAGCTGACCCCTGGTTTAGGAACCTTCTTGAGAATGAGATTTTTGGTGGCCTGGAGACACTGAATGTACTGATTAAATTTTTTTGCTCTCTGGTGACCACCTGTAGTAATACCCATGCATAGGTGCCTGTTGTAGGACTGGATCATTAAAGACCTCATTAAATTTCCAGAATTAAATCTATGGATAGGCAGATAGAGCTTCCAGTAGAACTGTGGGATTTTCTTTGCACCAAGAGGAGGGAAGGGATGTCCTGGGTGTTTTTTTCTTGGGATGTGACATTCCCACTTGCCCTTGGCACAGGGGACATCAGCAGGAATTGCACTGAAGATGGCTGGTCTGAACCTTTCCCTCATTATTACGATGCCTGCGGCTTCGATGAGAACGAAACAGAGTCTGATAACCAGGTGGGAATTAATCTCATAATTAAAAACAAATGAAGGAGGAAAGGGGAGAAGCAACAGACTGCTCCCTGTCCAGCCTCTGGTCATGTTCTGATTTGATAGTGATTAGAACAAACAATCAGATGTACATGGATGTGGGAATAAATCACACAGACTCCATTTTGTTTGTGGTGGAAAAAGCTCCTTCTTTAGTCACATAACTCCTTTTTATACAGTTCTACAGACCTCATGTGGCACTCCAGTTGGTCAGTAGCTTTCTTGCCAATTACTTTATTGGTTAGTAACAAGTTGTTATTCTGTATTGATTGATCACTCAAACCCCTGGGGTGTACCTGTAGGAAAGGTTGTTTGTGAGAGATAGTTTTCATTTTTCTATCTAACAGTGTAAAACCAGTTTATACAGGTGTAAGTTGTTTTTCATCCAGGAATATGTTGAATATGTTGTTATTTGTTATGTTAACAAATTGCTCACACCAGGATTGCTTTCACATGGGAACTTGCAAAGTGCTAGCTTGCCTTGGAAGAAATGGCAGGTTAGCCAGAGCAGCCTGATTTCATGAAGCCTTTCTTTATGATTTTTCTACATTACTGCAACACATGGATACAAAATTGTGAGAAGTGAGATCTAGATCCTTCCTGAGCCTGTATTGAATTTTTATAGAAGATGATCTTTTAGTGTTGATGTAGTTTGGAACTTCTAGAATCGTAGGCTAACCCTCAATTCTACCCCTGTTGATAAAGAACCTCTTAGCCAACTTGGTTTTTTTTTCCTACAGATACTTATTTAAAAATATATATATATAGATAGCCTTTGCTAGCTCACTGATAAAGAACCTCATGGTGTGCAGACCCAGCCACACAGCAGAGCTTGATGCACAATGAGATCTCAGAGGAAATGAGGAGAAACCAGGCTGTGCAAAGACGCAAACCCTTCCTCTGGTTCCCCCTGACACCTTGGCAGGTGTGTGGCTGTGGATGAACCCTTTAACCCTGTGGTTTTTGCCTCCCAAGGATTACTACTATCTCTCAGTGAAGGCTCTGTACACGGTGGGATACAGCACCTCCCTGGTTTCCCTCACCACTGCCATGGTCATCCTGTGTCGCTTCAGGTGAGTGGGGACACCAGCAGTGAGCTGCTCAGGCCCTGGAGGAGGGAAACTGCAGCTCAGCTGCCCCAAACTGAGTTAAAGGTTTTATCTTACCAGAGGTAGAATAAGAAGGGGAAAATGCTTTAGCTGAGTTGCTCCCCCAGCTTGGACACACTCCCGAAGTCGCATTTCAGCAGAGTGTAAATGCAGCTGGAGAAGCTGTGGGTCTGGTTTATGAAACTTCAAAAGCTGCATTGGGCTTGTTCTGTTGTCCATTTTATGCTTCTCTGCATCCTTTTACAAGAAAATCCCCAAACCCTCCTCTTTTTCAGATTTAGGACCAGTATTAACACAGCCTTGTCTTAGATGTTGCTGTTCTTAGCACCAAGGTGCTCTGATCAAGCGTGTTCAGGTCCAGTGTGACATTTCCACAAAATAAAACTACTTTCTTCTTTATTTCTCTTTTTCCCCTCCCTCCCTTCCTCTTTTCTCTCCAGGAAGCTTCACTGCACTCGGAATTTCATCCACATGAACCTTTTTGTTTCATTCATCCTCCGTGCAATATCTGTGTTCATTAAGGATGGGGTTCTTTATGCTGAGCAGGATGGAAACCACTGTTTTATCTCCACGGTGAGTCAAACTGAAACCAAATCCTTTTCCTCTACTTTTTTCAGCTTAAGATAACAAAAAGCAGCGAGGCAGGCAGCAGTCTGTGGAGTATCTGAGAAGTTATTAGGGGTAAAGGTGTTTGGTGTTTAACTTCCCTCCCAGTTCTCAGCCAGACTGGATGTTTCATGTCATGATGTCACCAGTGTCCTTCAGAACAAACCTACAGGTTTTATTTTCTGACTCTGCCCTGATTGTTCCTCCCTTTCTCAGATCTGCTAAGTGATAGGTGGGATGAGAGCAGACATCACCAATTTCCTTCATCTGAAGGTCTGGTTTTCCTCCAGAGCCTCATTTGTTCTGGATGTCAGGCAGAGTCACGTGTTAACAGGGTGGCCATTCAGACACACAGAATACACCTGATGGTCACACTCTCAGAAAATCATCAGCATTACCCACATCTTTGTCTCTTAAATATGTAGTTTCATGCAGAGCACTCTTTCACTGGTGCATTTAGCATTTATTATGTGTAAATCCCAATTCCTTTCATATTTAAGGCTAGTATTTGATATGATAAATCAGCTCACTGTATGTAATTATGATAGAATTATAAACTGAGCTCTTCTTTATCCATCCAGTTATGAGCTAAATTCCCTGTGAGTCACTTCCACAAGGCATGTGCAGCTGTGGAGTTTCTTAGTCAGCCTTTTCTTTGTCATTGAAACTAGTTTTTGCTCTTAATTCTTCTCCACAAGAAAGCTGAAGCCATGTTAGGTCTGTAGTTTGTTGTAGCTTGTTCCTTCCTGCCACTCCTCCAATGGTGGCATCTGCCTCTTTGTTTGGAAACACTTAAAGTATAAAACATGTTAAAATCAGCCATTTTATGGCCAGATCTTCAGCCTGGGTGGAGCTTCCATGAAGAAACTCGAGACCTGATGGTTTGAACACCTTGATGGTAGATTTGGCCCAGAGGATGAAGTCAAAGTGGAGCTAATCTCTGCCTCCAGCAGGAGCTTCCATTTTATACACAGATTTTGCTTGGATTTGTTGGATTATGCCCTTTTTCCTCACACAAAACACCAATTTATCAAATTATACCCTTTTCTAACTCAAAATTAAACAACTAAAAAGCATTTTAAAAAACTTTTATTTTATTTTCAGTTTTATGTAAAAATTAAAACAGTAAAAATATTATAATTCACACCATCACAATCAAAAACCTACTATTTCCTAATTATAATACATTATAAATATTTCTTAACCTATCGACTTTTACCACGCCTTACTATAAATACCTTAAAACCAGTCATCTAAAATTAACCCTCATAAATCCTACTACAATACATCTTTCATAATTCTATTTCTCAAAAATATCTAATCTTATTTACAAAACCACCCTTTAAAACTTATTTTTAATTCCATTTCTCTCTCAACAATATCTATCCTATTCCATAACATTTCTAAATCAACATTTCTTATCTCAAAATTTACATACAAATACATACTACAAAAATCTTCTATCAAACTTTAAAAGTTTTCTACAAATTCATTTCCCACAGGATTTATTAGAAAATCCTACTTTTGTAAGACTAATGGCATCTCACTGGGGTGCAGCACTGGAAAGACCAGTGTGTCCTACTCTCACAGAAGCTTGGTTGCCACCTTAGGCCTTTGTCACAGAATCATTTAGGTTGAAAAACCCTCTGAAATTGAGTCCAACCATTCCCAAGCCCTGCCAAATTCACCACTAAACCACATCCCCAAGTGCCACATTTACACATCTTTTAAACACCTCCATGCATGGTGACCCCACCACTGAGCTGGACACTGTTCCAGTGATTGACAACCCTCTCAGGAAATAAATTTTCCTTAATATCCAAACTAAAACCTCCCTTGATGCAATTTAAGACAATTTCCTCTTGTCCTAGCATTTGTTACCTGGGAGAAGAGACTGACCTTGTTACCACCTCCTGTCAGGGAGTTATAGAGAGCAATAATGTCTTCCCTGAGCCCCCTTTTCTCAAGCCTAAACAAATCCAGTTCCTTTTCTAAAAAAATTAATATTCTATTTTAATTTTAATGTATTTTTACTTTTATTCTATTTTAATTTTTTAATTTCTATTTTTATTATTATTTTTTTAAATTTTTATATTCTATTTTAATTTTATTTCTAGTTTTCTTTAGTTTGCTCCTTCCCTCTCCTGTCCATGAATGCAAGCTTCATCTTTTTTTACAGCTGATCACTCAGCCTCCTTTTCCCTCACACTTTACTTCCATTTTCTGTCCTTGAGTGACAACACTGATGATGTATGGCATGGAAGTGCAATTCCCAGCTGCACACAGGAGGGTTCATCCTTTCAGATCCCACTCTCAGGGCTTTCCATGGTCATCCTGCCATTTCACATCCTTCTTGGGTTTCTTGGGGCACAACTGGATTTTTTCTTCCCTGAATTTAATCCTGGAAGGGGGCTTAAGTCCAGCAATTGATGTTCACTGGGGCTGTGAGCCCTCAGCAGTACAGGATATGCTCAAGCTGCTTTGAAATGCTCCTTGACCTCTTCCCACTGGTAAAATTAGCTTCTTCCCCATCCAGGCCTTGCTGTCTAAGTGATACCTGCCACTCTTCACAGTCTTTAAAACCTTTACCATTAAAAGTGTGTAATACCAGCCCCAGCTCTTTCCACTGAGAGATTGCACAGATTTCACAGAATTCCCAGAATGACCAGGTTGAAAGAGACCTTCAAGATCATCGAGTCCAACCCAGCCCCAACACCTCAACTCAACCCTGGCACCCAGTGCCACATCCAGGCTTTGTTAAACACACCCAGGGATGGTGACTCCACCACCTCCCCAGGCAGCAATTCCAGAACTTTATCACTCTTTCTGTGAAACACTTTTTCCTAATATTTAACCTATTTGGAGAGGTTGAAAACATTTTTTCTGTTTGGCCTAAGGAGCACAGAAATAACTTTGTTCTTCTCAATCCTCTGCAGGTGGAATGCAAAGCAGTGATGGTGTTTTTTCACTACTGTGTCATGTCCAACTACTTCTGGCTGTTCATCGAGGGGTTGTACCTCTTCACTTTGTTGGTGGAGACCTTCTTCCCAGAGAGGAGATATTTCTACTGGTACACAATCATTGGCTGGGGTACGTGGCACTTCTTGTCTCCAATGCGTCTCGGTGTGCAGGATGGCTCCACAAACCATGTGTGGTGTTTCCACCTCAGGTTCCAAACTATAATTTTAGTCTTGATGATGTTGGAATGGTGTTGGAATTTGAAATGCAGGGAACTCTCAGAACTTTGGGCCTGTAAGCCAAAGCTTAGAATTAAACCAGGATTTTATCTGAGGCCTTGGAAAAGGCTCCAAAACTTAGGTGCTAGAAGTGAGAATGTGGATTTATAGTTTAAAGCAGAGACACGTTAAGCTAAGTGGAGGGAAGCTTAGAGTTTTAGAGTTTAAGATATAGAAAAAATAAAAGTAGTTACAGAGGTAAACAAGGAGTTTAGAATGCAGTACTTAGGTTTGTGTCATAACATGATTGGCTAAGAAAGCTCACACTGTAGCAGGGGTCCATAAGACATAATATTTAAGGATTGGGTTAAAAACATCAATATTCTTGTTGGCAGTGTTTTATTGGTCAGTAACTTCTTAAAAGGTCTTTAACTAAGGATCTTGTGACCTTCTGAACCATGCTGTAATGATGTGAGCTGAATTCACCCTTCCTGCCTATGTAGAAGATAAGAAAATAAACCACATCATCAAAAACAACTCAGAGGTACATCTCAAATTCCTTCCAAAATTCCCCTTCAAGTGAATTATCACAACATAGAAGTACCACTGCAGCCCAAACTGTGATGTGATTTTTTTGTGTGAATAGAGTTGCACTGAAATCTGGAGGACACCAGATTTCCTTTCAGAGGTGTAATCTGCAACAGAAAATTGCTTCCTGCAAGATATGATCTTAACATCAACTTCTTCAGCTTAATCAAATCTGCAAGGCTAAGTCCAGTCCATTTTCTAAGGCTTCATTTGTGCCTTTCTTCCAGATAATAACTAAATTGAAAATGTATCTAAAGGGTATTCACATCTGCTTATCCTACCTACATGAGAAATAAAAACTTGCACTGGGAAGGAACAATATTTATTTCAGAAAAGCCAGTTAAATTATGATAACCATGGTAATTATTTTTCATTCTGGTCTTCTGGATATAAATTGATTTCTGTGATGTGTTGATGCGAGCAATTCTTTGCAGATGTGTTTTGTGCAGAAGTCAGATGGTGAATGAAGAAGAATACATTAATTTAAAATGTTCCCTGAGAATGTTAAACTTGATTTTTATACTTACAGACACTTTTGAAATAGAAATAATCCTGTATATTCATGTGTAAAATCTACACATAAATCCCATGCCTTAAACTACTCTCCTTTGAAAAAACATCCTTATGTAGCCTGAACCTTCAAGAAATCAACAGATGGTCTTGTTTTTTTCCCTCCTGAAGCAGCTGTACACAAATCAAAATTTTCATCTCCTGGCAAAGACTCCTTACAGTAGGGAGAGAAAATGTTTCTAGAAGGTATAGAGGTAGAGAAGGTATAGAGAGAAAGGAGTCAATAAATTATCATAAATAATCTGTGCCATAAAAAGGCTGTTGGAAATGGATGGTTGCTGGAAAAGGCCTTTGGGAAAGAAACTGCTGGAAAAGGTGTTCAGGGTTCCTTTCGTGCCCTCCACATCTGTATAATCACATTATAGCTGAGAGAAGAGTGTGTTTCCAAGGAGAAATTGGGGGTTATGTACAGGGAAATCTGACAATTAGAAAAGAAAGCAATGCAAAATTGCAATTTGTAAAACCTTTGTTATCCGAACATAAATCAGAGGTTGAGTTCCTTTAATTAAGTTTGCACAATTTTCCTATCTGTAGATTTGTCTGAATGTGAGAATATTGAAAACCAGCATATATTAACTGACTTCAATATTTTTTAATCAGTCCTTGTAATGAATGAACTGCCCAGGTGGATTCATTGTGTAACACAACCTCAAAATATCTAGTTTATAGTGGAGTGCCATAGAAGATAACTGGCATTGAGCTAAACACTGGACTTCACAGAATCCCAGAATGGTTT
>WBNO01032680.1:0-27899 GCA_013400575.1 Peucedramus taeniatus
AAAGAGCACAGAAATTTCCTGGTTTTTGTACAAAACTATCCCCCAGATGCCTGGAAAGGCAGCACCTCCTTTCCAGGGCCAGCAGATTATTGGGGTGAGCACAACCCTTCCCAAACCTCCCTTGGGATTTTCCATGGGGCTCAGCCAGCACTGAGTTTTGAGAGGGAAAAGCAAAAGCAGAGGAGAGAGAGCTTATCCTGGGGTTAAGTCTCTGCTCAGTCTCATTAAGCAGAGCTTTGGTCATATCCTAAAGCACAAGAACTTGTAACTTTCCTATTCATTTATGCTCTTACACTCCCAAGTCCCTAAAAAGTCTGATAAGCCCCATAAATACCAGCTCAGGTTTCAATTACAGAGGGTGAGGATGAACACCACGGGCTATTCTTCCACGATAGTCAGGAATTAACCCACGTATCAGCAACTGGAATTTGACTAGAAATTACCTTTTCTTTCCTGAATGAAAACATTCTAGGCCAGGGAAGGGCAGTGGAGGAGGAAAGAGGGGATGGGGGGGACTCCAGCTCCCCCATTTCTCTTTTTCCTCAGGAGAAAACCCCACTGTGACTTTTTATTATTCACTGGGTTTTAAAGTTATTGTCACAAGTCCTTAAGATGTCAACAATGAAGAATCCCATTGTTCTCCTAATTAATTCAGCAATCTCAGTGAAATAATACAAGCTGCAATTGTAATTCCAGGCTCACCCCTCGACCACTGGAATCAAGTAATTAAATAACAATCAGTGCTACCACTTGCATTTAGAAGATGGACTATTCCTTTTTATTGCTGCAATTAGGGAATGCACTCAATAATCGGAATGAAATACAAATTTACCCAAGAGCCCACTAAATTATGACCATTCATACTTTGTTGTCTTTTCATCCTAGCAAAAAAAAAAAAAAAAAAGAAAGAAAAAATAAAAAAAAATATGGCAATTTTCCCCTTTCCCAGCTTCCTCAGCTGGAAAGGGCATTGCCAGCTCCCAGTGCAGGCCCAGCTGTGCAGGCACCATCTTTCCTTCCTCCCAGTCAGGATAATCTCTGTCTTTTTGATGAAGGTCCCTCATAATCATCTCAGATTGGAATAAATCAGCACAGGGCTGCAGACGCACTCACACACAGGCTGGGGCTGAGCAGGGACCTGTCCTGGTGTTACTGGCCATGGCCAGATCTCATTATCTCATGCAAATGCTCAATGTTATCTGCAGAGCAAGAATAACATTAGAAAATACCTGGGGGACACAGTTATTAGCTTTAAATGATGATATCTGGCCATAATTCCCATCTTTTGGGTCTTGCCTTCCTCTGTCCTACACCTGCAGCTCGAGGTCAGTGGTTATGAGGTCCTGCACTTTCATTTCAGTGCCAACATTTCCAGCTCCAGCTGAGCTGGAAAAATCCTCTGTGAAGTACAAATTATTGGATCCCATCTAGAGTGAGCACTAAAATGAGAGGGAACAGATCCCACATCCAGTGGGGAGAACCCTGATCACTGCCAACCTTCCTGATATGAGCAGGGATAAAAACAGGGGCATCACTCAGCTTCAGGAAATGATTACCAGCCAAATCAGATCCTGAGAAATAACCCCAAATCTTACAGCAGCTTTGCCAAGCCCTTCATTTTTCCCCCTGGTTCTTTTTTCTCTGTTACCCAGAGGTGCTCCCACCACTGTTGGAGGCTTGGCCTCAGAAGTTTGTGGCAGTTTCAAACCAAAGCTCCCCAAACCTTGCTGGGCACTCCCAGCAGGGTGGCACAAGCATCCTGTGAGCTCAAATTTCTCATCAGGAGCACAACTTCTGTCTCTGCTCTGCTCTCCTGCCCACCCTACAGGCTCAGGTGGCAGCTGGGCCTCGTTCTCCTGGGCCACCATGAGTCACAAACATCAGAGCCAAGCTCAGCCTGCGAGGCCACCGAGCCCAGGAGGTTCTGGCTCTGGTTTGGGGACAGAGCTGCAGTTGCCTGACCCTTCAGCTGAGACTTCATCAGCACTCGTGGTGTGGCAGAGCCAGAGCTGCTGATGAGTTGTCCTCCAGCTGCTGCTGTGGCTCTGCAGGGCCGGCAGGAGCCTGGCTAAAAGCAGAATTAGGGATGGAAACACACTGCAGGCACTGGGAGGTGGGCACTGACACCAAGAGGAGATGCTCCTGTGAGGGATGCAGGAGATGGAGAGCTGGGAAAACAGGGGATGCATTTCTGCCTGAGCTTCTTCCATGAGCTCCCCTCCATCCATGATGGCCCTGCAAATTCCCACAAATCCAGGAGGAAAGACCTCAAAAATGTACCTCATTTCATAAATCTGGGAGGAAAGGATCTCAAAATGTTCCTCATCCCACGAATCTGGGAGGAAAGGACCTCAAAACGTACCTCATTCCCAAAATCCAGAGTGGGGGGAAAGGACCTCAAAATGTTCCTCATCCCACAAATCTGGGAGGACAGGAGCTGGAGCAAAGCCCTGAGGAAAAGCCCAGAGGAGGGACATTCCACTGTCTCCACTCTGCTGGATGGTGACACCACACAGACAACCAAGGCACTGGTTTAAATCCAAGCCAAGGCACTGGTTTAAATTCAAGCCAAGGCACTGGTTCATATCCAAACCAACACAAATTCACAGCTGACCTTGTGCTTTAGCCCTGTCCTGCTGGAATCTGAGGTGTTTTCCCCCAGCTGAGACCAGATCCAGCAGGATTGTGGAAGCCAGTTTGGGATGGGAACCTTCAAGGCAATGAGTCCAATAAAGGAAAGCCACCCACTGCAGAAGCACAGAGATAACTGGCAAGGACAGCAGCAGCAGGAGGAGGTGTGAAAATTAAATTGGATAAAAGGCAGGTGCTCAGGGAGGAGCGGAGGCTGAGGGGAGGGGGGAGGCAGGAGAGGTAAAAATCCAAACAGAGCCGTGCTGGGATTGTGCTGCTGTCACTGGGACCTCAGAACATTGTGAAATGTTCCTGTCCCCTCCAAGGAGAAGGAACAGCAGGAGGTTTAAGCTGCATAATCAACCCAACACCCAGAGCTAAAGGAAATGACATTTTCCCCGTGCTCTGGCCCTGCTCAGAGGTGGAATCAGGGAATCCACACTTCCAGCTGGGACTGGGGCACAGAGGGAGGGCACAGAAGCTTCTCTGGCCACTCCATGCCCTGCTACACCACAACCCAGACATGGCCAAGGGGGTTTGACAGCATTCCTGAGACCCTGGAACCTTGCAAAGCCAACCAGCCTCCAGGAGGAAAAGCCATGTGCTATCCACGGGATTGTCCCCAAATTTCCTGCACATCCAGAGCAGAGGGGAGCCACCACCTTGCCAGCAGGGTCAGAAGGGAGCAGGACTGTGCTGCTGCCTGAGGCATCATCATTCCCCCACTTGAGGGATATTTCAGATGAGGCAGCATCCGTGCTTCAGAAATAATGAACTGTGATTACACAGGATGGTGGCCAAAACACATTAGAGCGAGAGCTGGGGAGAAATTCTCAAATAGTTTTTGTCAAACAAATGGCCCTCTTCCAAAAATTGGTAATTTTTGCAATTCAGCCCCCTCACCAAGAAGTTTCCAATTTTTCCCACAAACCCCTCAAGTAACACATTCAATTTCTTGTCGCCTTTATTAAGGGTTACTGGAGAAAACAGATCCTACCAAAGGCAAAATAATAAAAAAAAAGGGAAAAAAAGCAGAAGGGAAAGGAGACCATGAGAAGGAATAATGGGAGTTTTGCTTTTCACCTCCAAAACTGCAACTATTTTTCCACGTGTGTATTTTTGCTATTTTGGAGCTTCCTCCAACTCCCACAGGTTTATTTGAGCCTGCAGAGAACCCGAGGCAGAGGGGATGAGCCAGGTGGGGTGAGGATTCCAGAGGAGGGAGCACACAGCAGGAACCTGCCCTGCCTTTGCCTCCTCTCCCCAGTGCAGGTGTTCCCTTGGCCTCCAAGACAAGTGCCTGGATTCAGGGACTCAGAATCACAGAATGACCAGGTTGGAAGAGACCTTCAAGATCATCGAGTCCAACCCAGCCCCAACCCCTCAACTCAACCCTGGCACCCAGTGCCACATCCAGGCTTTGTTAAACACACCCAGGGATGGTGACTCCACCACCTCCCCAGGCAGATAATTCCAATATTTTATCACCCTTTCTGTAAAAATTTTTCCTAATATCCAACCTGAATTTCCCTTGGCACAATTTGAGGCTGTGCCCTCTGGTTCTGTCAGTTCCTGGAGAAAGAGCCCAAGCCCAGCTGAGCACAGGCACCTTTCAGGAGCTGTAGAGTGATGAGGTCACCCCTGAGTCTCCTTTTCTCCAGGCTGAGCACCCCCAGCTCCCTCAGTGGTTCCTCACAGGGTTTGTGTTCCCCTCTCCAGCCTCGCTGCCTCCTCTGGACACTCAAGGGTCTCAAACATCCTTCCCAAACTGAGGGGCCAGAGCTGGGCACAGCACTCGAGCTGTGCCCTCAGCAGTGCCAGCACAGAGCTGCCACCCAGCTGGCACAAGCCACTGCTCCAGCTGATTGTGCCATTCATGTGTTTTTCCATAGAAAACATCCCTGCCTTCCCTTCCACTTCAGTGCCTCGGAGGAGTTTCCTGTAACAACTGTTGGGGACCTCCCTCCTCTGCCTGGATGCTGCTGCCCCTTCCTGGCTGCTGGGCTGCACATCTGACATGTTTACACCCCAAAAAAGGAGTCAGTGGGCTCAGAGTGAGGTTTATTCCCCTGATTTCCATGCCATCCTTGGGGTATTTCTATGCCTTTGTTATCTGCAGCAAAGAGAACAGCAAGGAAAGGCCTGGTCCTTGCAGCAAGGGAGATGTGACCTCTGCTTCCCTCCTCCAGCCCAAAAATTGCCCTGCCAGTCACCCTTTCCCTGCTCCAGCTGCTCTGGCTGGCCTAGAACAGAGGCTGGGCAGAGTTAAAGAATAAAGTTGGGATTTATTAAAAGGCCTCAATGGATGCACCTTGGGCAGCACAAGGGCCCAGCCAGGGCTGCACCAGAGATGAACCAAAAGGGTCCCAAAATGGTCACAGGGTCTCTGTCTCTCACTTTTATAAGTTCTGGTCCATTTTTATATTGGAGTTAATTGTCCAGTTACAGCTTTAGGTTATGAAGTCCCATCCTCCTTGTTTTTCTCTCCTCAATTCACTGTTGTTTACACTTTTTGGGCCTGGAGCTTGTATCAGTTGTCCTTGGTCTCAAGCTGGCAAAGGATTGTTTTGTCAACCTAGCCTGTGAAGAGAACTCACCAACACTTAACATGAAGCTCAGAATTACACACTAAAGCAGCACAGAATCTGAAAAACATGAAAGCTAAAACTCAAGGCACCACTGGAGCACAGCCAGGCTGATGTTCCCTTCCTGCAGCTGCAGGAGCAGCTTCAGCTCAGGCTGGCACTGCCAGGGGCGAGGCAGTGTCTGCAGCTCCTGAGCTGGCTTTGTCCCCGTGGGCAGCAAACAGGCTCCCAACCTGTCCCTGCTCCCTGCCTGGCAGCTCACAGCTCCAGGAGGTTTGGGAGAGCGCCTATTAATTACCCAAGCATAATGAACTAAAGCAATTTGTAGCAGAGCTTGTTCTGCTCGAGTCAGGAGTCTTTTATCTCGCGAATCAGTGACCTGAACATTCCGCCACAGAGCTCACAAATCCCAGGGATGCAAGGCTGGGGTTTGTGCTCCCAGCAGTCCCTCTGCCTATGGATAAACAGGACTTCACCCTTTCACATCATCTTGCTTTTTTCCCAGCAAAACCACCCCAAAAATTGCCTGGAGGCTTTGCCCATAAAGGAGAACAAGCAGCTGGTCTGATTGGAGGCAATTCACCCACAGCACACAGCCTGCCCTAAAGCTGGTTTTAGAGCCACCAAAAGATTTCAAGATCCTTCCCTTTCCTGCTTCTGTGAAATCTGGTGGGCCATAATTGCTCCACGAGATTAAATTCTGCCATGCCTGTTGTAGATCTGGTGTCCTAAACCAAAAAAATTTGGACCGAGTTGCAAGGAAAAACAGATTAACTTGTCCTGAGGGAGAGTGATGCCTTTGCCATCTCCAGCACCAGAAACATTTCTGTCCTCTAGAATAAAATAACATGAAATATCCTGACTGCATAATAATGTCACTTCTCGGATTTGATTCTCCCATTGTCCCTGAGAGTGCCCAATCTGAATGACTTTGAACTCAAGGATATCTTGGAGCAGCCAGGTCTGCAGGCAGAGGCTGCACGACATGGAAAAAGATGAATTCACAGCTCACACAGAGGCTCAGCTGCAGAGCAGAGGGCCAGGAGATCCCAGCAGAGATCCCTTCATCCAGGACATCCCTTCATCCAGGAGATCCCAGCAGGGATTCTCTCCATCCAGGACATCCCAACAGGGATCCCCTTCATCCACGAGATCCCAGCAGGGATTCCCCTCATCCAGGACATCCCAGCAGGGATTCCCCTCATCCAGGACATCCCAGCAGGGATTCTCTCCATCCAGGACATCCCAGCAGGGATCCCCCCTCATCCAGGAGGTCCCAGCCCAAGCCCTGTGACAGGGCCTGGGGCAATCCTGGCTCTCCTGCAGGGATGTGATCCCTGCCACATCACCCAGGGACCCCTCACTGCAAGCAAGTGGAAAAGTGAGCAAAGTGGAAAGTAAGCAAAACCCTCAATTCATCCCCAAAAGCAGTGCAGACAGCACAATTTCAGAGCACAATAAGGTTCTCCAGTTCCACAGCAAGGCAGGGGAAAAAAAACAAAACTTCACCAATAATTCAAACCGCTGCATCCAAAGGAAATCATGAGGCTGCTCTTGTTCCCTTAAAGATTTTTTTTTCTCCCTATTAAAAATATTGAACCCCAAACCTTTTCCATTGCAACAACTCCAAAAGAATAAATAAAAATTCCCTCTCAGGGAAGGGGAAGCAGGGCAATGCCACGAGGAGGAGGGGAAGGAAACAGAAGCACAAAGCGCAGCGGAGGCGCCTCTGCCATCGATGTATTGAAAGCCCTAATCACAATCCCATAAAACAGTTAACTTGATTAAGCCAAGCATGATTTAGGCATGGTTCCCCCACTGCTTTTCCCTGTTTTCCTGTGCCAGAGGCTTTGCACTCCCTGTGCCAGGGGGAGGCTGCTCCAGCCAGGCAGGGTCGTTTGGGATTCCGGAGGCGCCTCTCGCCTTCCCCTCTCCCCCTCTCCCTAATCAACTCTGCCACACTCACACAGCACCAATTCTTCTGCAGTTCCCTTCCCCATGTGCCCCCACTCCTGCACTTGCTGCAGCTCGTCCCAATTCCTGCCTGCTAATTAAAGGAAGAGCCTGGAGACCATGAGAGGGATGCTCTCTCCTTGGGTGCAGCTTCAAAACCTTCCCAGCCGCTGTGATGTTCCCGAGCCCCCGGGGCACAAAGCACACAAATCCCAGCCCTAACGAGGGCACGTTTGTGCTGCTGAAAACAAACAAGCAGGCAAACAACACCCAGAAAACCAAATCATTTCCTCTGGGTCTAAGGCAGGACCCCGCTGGCATTGGGATGCTTCATCCTAGGATGCTCCATCCCCTGCTGAGCCACAACCAGTGAGTGGGAACAGGGCTGGAGCTGCCAGCAGCCCCAAAAACCTGTTGCATTCTCAGGGACATGCTTGCAACAAGTGTCCTTGGCTGTGAAGGATGGGTGTTTGGGTGATTTACACGGAGCTGACAGGCAGAACAGGCTCCTCAGAGATGTCTCCTGGGAGGCTGATGCTGGAGGACAACATCCTCCAAGCCTTGCTGAGCAGACCAATATCAGCCCCGAGCCAATAAACGGAGATAAATCAACAGCAGCACTTCACTCTTGCTGAAGTCAGACTAATTACAGCACGCAGCACGGCCCAGAGGGGCCCAGGCAAGTCTGCCTTGGAGAGAAACTGTTTACAAGGGCACCTGGTGACAGGACAGGGGAACAAATGTCAGGTTTGAGCTGACAGAGAGGAGGTTTAGATGAAATACTAGGGAAAAAGCAGTTCCCTGGAACAGATTTCCCAGAGGAGCTGTGGCTGTCCCATCCCTGGGAGTGCCCAAGGCAGGGTTGGAGCAGCCTGGGACAGTGGAAAATGTCCCTGCCTAAGGTCCCTCCAACCCAAACTATTCCATAATTCTGTGTGAGCAGCCTCTCCTGCCCTCGGCTCTGTGTTTTATCTGCCTTTGGCACCTCGTGGAGAGGCCACGCAGGGCAGGTCACTGCAGTGAGGAGTGACCACACTTCCTGCACACAAAGGGAAGAACAGCCTGCCCAATTAAACCAGCAGAGAGAAGGACTCAAAAGGCTGATGGCTTACACAGCAAAGACCTGACATTTGAAAGGTGAGAAAATGTGAGAAAAAGCCACACATCTTGAACCAAACGCTGTCAGGCTGCAGCAAAAGGAGCATTTGAATCACCCATTGCAGACAAGTTGAAATAAATCTGACAGTCCCAGAACACAGGTAACAATCTAAAAACCACTTGGATTGGATTTGCTGCTGCAACAACCTAATTTTTATTTCAGTCCTCTCACATTCTTGGTGAGTAAATTCCCCTTTATATGCACAGAGAGGGGATGTTCTGCATGGGCAAAATGAATATATATACACAAGCAGCTACACAGAAATCCTGGCCTTTTTGCTCCCCCATCTCTTGGCTGTCCTCACTGCCACCACCAGACACCTGCATCATCTGCAGCCATGAAGATTATTAATTTTTTAAAGTCTCATTTATTTTAGCTGCTTCCCTGAAAGCCAGCCCCAACCTGGAGCCCTTCTGCTGACACAAGGCCTTAAAAAAAAAAAAAAAAAAAAAAGCCTTATTGTTGCTGTCGACGTTTACAAATTCTGCTGGATCCATCTGTCCAGTTAATTACTTTGTGCAGTAGCCTGTTAGCTCCTTAAAAAAATGAAAAAGCACCCAATTATCATTCTGGGCAGCTCGCTGGATCCCAGAGAAGCAGCAGCACATCCCCGGTGCCACGGATGCTTTTGTTACCCTTGTGAGCTGACAAACAAGCAGGGAGGGAGGGGAGCTCTGCAAGGATTACCTTTCCTGCTGGGATGAGGGCAGAATTCCCAGCTCCTGGTGACGTGGGGCTCTGTCACCGTGACACTGCTGCTGGTTCTCCCTGTCCCACCCCTCCCAGCAGCTCCATCCCTGTCAGCTCCCCAAATCTCCCTCTCTTCCCCACATCCCAGGCCAGCAGACACTTCCAAACACCAGGGACAAGGTGGCCCTGATGGTGACACAGCCCTGGGGGACAGCTCCTCCCATGCACCCCAACTCCTAAACATCCCTCTGGGGGTCAGGGTCCTTCAGCAGGGGGGTTTTGCTCGGGCTGGCCTTCAATGAGAGCATTTTTGTGCTGGAACAAGGGGCTGAATTCAGCTGCTTGGTGCTGTCTGCCTGCAGTTTGTTGCCAGAGTAACCGAGGCACAGGAGCTGCCAGGGCCGTGCTTCAGGGGAGGGCAGGGGCTGCTGCCTGGCACCCGCTGCCAGCGCCCTGGGGACACGGGGACAGGGTCCCCATGTCCTCCACAGGGCCAGCTCAGCCTGCAGAGCTCCCCAGTGGGAAAAGGGAGATGTAGAATCACTCCTGGTGTTGTGAAAAATCAGCCCCTTCCTGGCAGGAAGAATGATGCTGTGACTCCATGTGATCAGAAGGCTGTTTTATTATTTTATGATAGTGTATTATGTTAAAGAAAACTATACTGAACTATACTAAAGAATAGAGAAGGATCCTTACAGAAGGCTGAACAGATAATAATGAAAACTCGTGACCCTTTCCAGAGTCCCCAACACAATTCTTGTGACCATTGGTCAGGGATTGAAAACAACTCACACCAGAGCCCAGCCAGGCTCAGCACTTCAAATAAACAATTCTTAACACATTTTTCATAAGTCAAACATAGGAGAAGCAAATGAGATCAGGATTATTTCCCATCTCTGGGCCTCTCTCTGCCTTTTGAACTTCCCAGGATAAAAATCCTGATTGAAGGAATTCTGTTCAGTGAAATGTGAGGAGCACATCCTGGCATCTTCTGGAGGTGCCTCAAACAACTGCGAGCTGGCCACTGCATCCCCCTGTGAAACTGGGATTCCAATTCCCACTTGGCCACCTTGCTCCAATCCTTTGGACCCATCTGTGAGTCTGTGCCTCTCTGCAGTCACTATCCAGCCTTCCACCCAGCTTTTTCTAAAGCTTTTCCCACCTTTGAGGGCCTGGATGTGCAACACAAGAGCAGCAAGGTTTGCCAGGTGCCTGTGTCACCCTCTGGTCGGAGTGAAGCAAACCCCGGCCGTGTCTTGTGCCTGCAGCAGCCAAACCTGGCCTCGGGCAGCCAGCAGAGCCTGAACAGAAGTGGTTTTCTTCCACAGAGAGAATAATTTGTGCTTTGTACACCCAGAGTGCTAACGCAGCCCTGCCAGACAGAGAATGCAGTCTCTGCACATCAAATCAAATCAAACACCCCCTGATTTTCCTGTTTCAAGGCTGAGGTTTGCCCAGCACAGCTGAGCTCTGCAGACCACCAGGTGACCCCTGCCTCTCCCTCCTTTCCCTCTCCCCACGCTGATGGATTTATAAATTGGCTTTTTTATCTTTAACCTACCACTCATCTCGCTCCCCAGTCCATTTTTGGAGATGTTTTTGCAGATGAAAACAGATAGTGAAAGGACACAAATATAGGGCTCCCCCCTGACTTCTCAGCACTCTCCTATCACAGCACCACAGAGGAGATTGGGAAAAACACTCCCAGGCCAAGGAGCTCCAGACCTGGCTCAGCACTGCGTGGGGAGAGCTGCTGCTACCCTGCACATGCAAACGAAGCCACAGCCCTGTCACACCCGGGGTTTGGAGACTTCTCTGCATATGAAGGAGCTCTGTCTCTCTGCTGATTCCCTCTCACAGCCTCTGTGAAGTCGGGAGACCCAGCCAACCCTGCCACGCACAGCGACTCGCTCCCTCGCCGCCTGCTTTGCAATTTTAATTTCTCACCTTCCTAAACAGAAAAAGATTTAGCATACCCTAGTCAGAAATATTTAATTTTCCAAAATTCTTCTTTTTTTTTTTTTTGCCTTCCAGAGCCCTGAAAGCCTTGAGATAATGACGTTTTCACATAACACCCATCTCAATTTACATAAATCTGCTCGGGAGGGATGGACTGCACATCGCAGGGAGCACAACCACACTGAAAAAATCCTTCCCTGTGAGGGTGGGGAGGCCCTGGAATGGATTTCCCAGAGAAGCAGTGGTTGCCCCATCCCTGGAAGTGCCCAAGGCCAGGCTGGATGGGGTTTGGAGCACCCTGGGATAGTGGAAGGTGTCCCTGGCTGAGCTGGATGAGCTTTGAGGTCTTTCCAACCCAATTAGCTCTATCTCTAATTAACCATTGACTGAAACAGGCCAAAAAATCCATCTCAATCCCTAACAAGGAGACCTCTACTTGTTGCTAAACAAGCCTGGCCTGTGCTGAAGAGGTGCAGATGATTTTCCTGAGGTCAGATCCAGAGTTATGAATGAAACCTAAATTAAATCTAAACCCGTGCGTTATTGTCAGTAACGGCACGGGCTGCCCAGCGGCCACAAGGCTGAAACCAAGCACCAAGAGAGAGCCAGGAAACCCCAAATTCCCTGTCCCCAGGGCTGTGGCAGCCCCAGGAGCAGGCAGAGGTTGAGTTTTGGGCTCTCTGTGTGGGGACAGAGGCTGGCACAGGGCAGTGCAGGCTGTGGCACTGATGGAGGAGCCGTGGGAAGCAGGCAGTAAATGAAGAGCTCTGTTAGTCCTCCCGTCCATCCAGCAAGCTCAATCCTTCCAAGCCATTTGTCTAATCTGTTCTTTAAAATCTCCAGTGACAGATCCTCTGCAAACTCCCTTAGCAATCTATTTTAGCTCTTCACTATTTTTACTGTTCAACAATGTTTCCCCATGTCCAGCCTCAATTTTTCTTGCTGCAATTTCTGCTGTTGAGAAGAGTTCATTCTCTCTCTTTCTTTGGAGATTGTTTCTCTTTGATTCCTGGGGGCTTGTGTTCAGGTTTGCAGGCATTAATAAATCAAACATTACAGCACAGAACTGATGGCCCAGCTTATCTGAGCTGCCCTCTGCAAGTCCAGCTCAGGAATTTGCTGTTGCTGAATCGCCAGCCAGACCTTTGCATATGGCCCAGCACAAACAGGAGCTCTGTGGGTCAGAACCCCAAAGTGGCAACCAAAATTAAACAGGGACAAATAAATTAAACAAATCTCTACAGCCCTGATTTTCCCTTACACAGAGCACCCAGATCCAGGCACCCAAAGCAGCAGGTTCTGTTTCAGACACGTTAATTCCCTTCAGCTCAAAGGTGATTTTTGTGCCCAAAGTGCAGATGAGAGCTCCCACCTTGGAAACTTTGCCTTGTGCCCTTGGGAAAGAAGAGGAGAGGGAAGCAGTGCCCTGACAGAGCCCTGCTGGGACCTAGAAACCACCAAGGCCACACAAATGAGTTGTTCAACAGTGGAATGGGTGGGGAAAAAAGTGGGAACACGCTGGGAACAAATGGAAAAAGGGCAAAGCTCTCCCAGTAACCACAACCAGTGAGGGGCACAAGCTCACACCTGCAAACTGGGGAGGAACAGCTCTGCTCCCACCCCTCCTCACACACAGATTCCCCTCTCTAGCCACCCCAGAACATGAAGCAGGTGCTGAAAGGAGCTGCCTGCACCTCATCCAGGGGGAAATGGAGCTTTGCTGATGCCATGGTGCTCCTTGCCCTGGTCCCCCAGCCCGTCTGGGCCATTGTGTGCTCCAACTCTGGGCACAGCTGTGCCCCCAAACACCAACTGTAGGGCCAGCTGTGTGTCCTGCCATGTTTTTGGGTGTCCCTGGAGCCCTTTCCAGCATCCCCACAACCCCAGGGGCACAGGGACAGCCCAGACTGGAGTAGACTCCAGTTGGCTGGAGCCAACACAGCAGAGCCCAGACAAGTCACCAGGACCATCCCAGAGCAAGAAGAAGCCTTCAGCACACCCAGCCAGGCCTGGATCTGCTGTGGGTGCTGCCCTCAGCACCTCTCTTACAGCATTCTGCTGTTTCATGGCATTTTGGCCATTGCTCATCATTCCAGCCTGTCCTGCAGCCTCCCAGGGCCAGCCCTGGGGACAGGGACATCCCCAGTGCTCCTAAACCAGCCCTGCCTGCATTTCCCACGCCCAGCACCACAAGGGACTCAGGAGCTCATCACCCTCTCAGAGGATGGGCAAAGGAATCAATGCAGAGAATTTTCCTCCCTGCTCTCCGTGCCAGAGGTGCTGCCACACACCCAGAGCACCCTGCCAAAGCCTGCAGGGAGCTGGGATCCAGGGACTGCCTCCAGCAGAACCCTCCCCATCCTTTTTCATCCTTCCAGACCACTCCATAACGCTCTGACACCCCTGCTGGAGCTCCTTTATCTCTCTTTACTCCACCCAACCTTTTTTTCCCTCCTTGCAGGCGCCTTTCCCAGGAAGGATGGGCCAGCAGCTCCCAACTAATCACCTGAGACATTACCAAAAGCAGATGCAATTATTTGGAAGCCCTGCTCCCCTGATGGATTCCGTGCTGAGCCTCTGCAGGCTGTACCCATTTGTTGCCTGCCTTTTGCTCCCAGATCCCATAAAGAACTTTTCCCTGTCATCATTAGGGCTGGTGCCTTTTTGTATTCACTGACTAACTGCTCCCAGTGGCTCCACATTAAAAAAAAAAAATAAAATCAAATCCGTGTAACTTGATTCCAGTTGCAAAATAACAATACCCCAAACACAGAACAATTCTCCTGGACAGGAGTAGAAACATGACAGGAAAACACACAAATCCCAGCACAGCTCATTGTGCCAGACCAGAACCACACCAATCACATCTCCCTGCTGTTTAAATTAAGGAGCTTCATCCACACCTAGGAAAAAAAAAATAAAACAAAAAGGCAGCACACGCACAGCAGCTGGTTTGATAATTCTCAGCCATTTCCCTGATAATTAGAGGTTTTAGATGCTCTAACAAGGCGAGCACGGGTTCCACCCACAGGGCAAAGTTCAGGAGGAGAAGCCGGAGGAAAGTGAACAAAAAAAAAAAATGTGCAGTGAATTAAAATTTAGCAGCTCGTCATCTCCGTGGGAACACCCAAGTACACAAGACAACAGCTTCCTTTAATTAAAAAAAGACTCATCTCAATCTGTTTTCCACAGTATTTTTTTTCTTCTTTTTAGGAAGGGCATTTGAAATTTTTGACAGAAATTCACAGCTGCTTGTCCAGAGCTACCTGCCTCCACACCTCCAATTATTCACAGTTAGGAAGGGCAAAGCAGGGTCCTAAGAACCCAAATTCTCCCTCATCCTTTCTGAATACAGACCCACTGCTCTTGGAAGAGGGAGTGGAAGGAAAAGGACTCCAACATCCACCTGCTCTTCCCAACACTGTCACACCCCAAAGGGTATCCCAGCGAACCCAGCTTGTCCACCAATCTAAACCTGAACTTCACAGATGCTTTTTAAGCTGAATTTAGCTCAGCAAGCTGCCCAGCTGTGTTGCAAAAGCCAGGGAGAATTATTTAAAATATTTTTAGCTTCTCACCTGTTTTTTTGTTTGTTTGTTTTGTTTTTGGGGGTTTTTTATGGGGGGTGTTTTGTTTGGTTTTTTTTTGTTGTTGTTGTTGCCCACTCCAGGAGCATTCCCAGGGCTGCATGATTCCTGCAATACTCAGTGCCAGGGAAGGATCAGCTCAGGCAGAGTTGGGGGCACAGGGATGAGCTCAGACAGATGGCACAACAGACCCTGGGTCAGCTGCTGAGCTCCTTGGCATGGAAGACAAAGCTTTGTACAAGAGAGAGAGAGAGAAAAGCCAAGGCAGAAACAACTCGAGTGTCCCCAGCACAGGTGTGGGCCCTGCCATGACCTTGGGAAAACACCCAGGGCTGAACTGAGCACAGAAATGATCCCAGACATGGATCCTGCTGGGAGCAGGGACACCAAGGGGACAATGACACTGTGACACCAGCCCAGAGCCTGACAAGTTCAAGGCTTCAGAGCTTCCCTTGAGCAAAAGTTCATCCCCTGCCCAGGAAGGATTCATTTCTTCACCACACTGGAGCTGTGTATTAAAGCACAAACAGCCCAGCAATGGAAATAAAAGGAGCTGGAAACCTTCCTGAAAGGCAGCAGGTTTCCTCCCAGCCTGCCATCCCTCAGGAGTCCTGGTGGTCCCCAAAACACAGCCAAGGATTCCCAGGATACAACAGAGGGATGCACTAAGTGGAAAGATTGTTGAATAACAAAAAATTTGGGTTGGAAGGGATTTAAACATCATCCCATGGGCTGATTTTCCCTGACATTCCATGAACCCAGGCTGCTCCAAGCTCATCCAACCTGGCCTTGAAGCACCTCCAAACTGGGGACAGCAGCCCAGCTTTAAGCTGTGAATCATTCCTTTAACTCCTGAAGCTCCCAAATCCCTCCTGGCCTGGGGGAGAGAAGGAGGCACAGCTTCCCACTGAAAGCACCCACCCTACTGTATCAAACTGTGGGAAAGGAAAAATAAAGCACTAAAAACCCCTTTAAAGCATCTTGGGTGTCCACTCCACAAGAGGCTGCAGCAAAAGTCTTCATCAGTCACAGCAAACTTGAAAGGAGTAAAAGGAACCAGTGAGTAATGCAACACTATAAAAACAGAACAACCTCAATAACGGGAAAATCAAAACCCAGCTCGAAACCTCCACGCAAACAAAGCCACAGAAGCAGGGAGGGCTCGAGCCAAGGTGATACAGCCCAGGATTTCCATCTGCACAAAGTGCATTTGGAGCACTCCAGCCACCCAGAGCAGCTTGGAAATGGTGGGATCCAAGCCCTGGCATATGCACTAAAGCACAGAGACAACCATCATCTCCCTCTTCTTGGCAATCCCTGCCAGGAATTGCCACTCCAGGAAGGAGCAGGTGAGGGGTAGTGGCTCCATCAAGCATCTGTGACAGCTCTAAAAGCTGCATTTATGCAAGCAAATGGAGCAGAGCAGCTGCACTGCATTAACACCAGTGCCTGCAAATGGGACTCGGGTATTTTTGTGACTGGAAGTCTGCTCAAGGAGAAAAGTGCTCTGAGTTCTGTGTTCAGAGCAGCATTTCCAGCTCCTGGAGCATCATCCCGTGCTAATCTGCCACGTTCCAGCAGCACAGGCTGGTCCAGGCTTTAAAGGATGAGGAGTGAGTGTCCCTCACCAAAAAAAAAACCAAAAAAACAGCCTGGAGAGGAGAACAACTCCAACCACTGTAATTCCCAGCAGGATGGACCCTGCAGACAGCTAAAAACACACAAACTCCAGCCATGACCTCAGCTAAGGGCTGTAAAGAGGGATTTGATCATTCAATTCAGTGTTTGGTCACCCAGCTCAGGATTTCTGACCTGTTGCTCAAAGTCCCCAGCAAGAGAATCTTCACCTTCCCAAGCTGATGGAAAATGAGTTCCTGGTTCTTGTGGCCCTCAAGACAAGGTTAAAGCTCCACGTTGCCAAAAAACTGAATGGATAAAACTGCTCTAACTTATATTTTTTACCACTACACATTTCTTAAGCCACTTTCCTATTCCTGAAGGCCACCTGTGGGTAGAAACTCGGGCAATCCTTTCAACTCTGCAACAGCTGCAATAAACTCTGCAGGATTTTCCTCTTGACATGATGATATTCCCAGAGACCAGAGAGCCATGGAGTAAATTCTTATATAATATGATAATTGACTTGGTCTCCCAAGGATAAGCATGTCAAGATCCTAAAAATCATTTTTCCCTTACCAATGCAATAAAGATGTGATTGAAAATGTCGTGTTCTGGGTCTGTGAGCAATATTCTCATAACTCATCATCTAAAACAAATTGTTCTTTCATTTGTACAAGTTAGAGGAGATTCCCAGTCAGACAAGCTGAAGGCAGGAGTTTAAACAGATTCTGCATGGCAGAAGGAATATTAATTTCCCTCCCCCCTGTGTGAATGTCAAATCACAGTTTCTCACCTAGAGTTAATTAATCTTTCCAAAGGTGCTCCAGCTCACCAAACACACACCAGGAAGATCCTTCACACCAGGAAAGCCCCACCACAAATCTCAGAGCTCTGCTGCACGACCTGGCAGGGAAGGAATAATTGAATATGCAGAAGTGCACCGAGAGCCTCATTCCTTGGAGGGAGAACACAATTACTCCAGAGCACGGGATGGATGTGGGAGAGGAGCGAGTTTGGTGCTGGAGGTCACTGGGATGAGCTGGCTGGGTTAGAAGAGGACAGGGAGGACACAAGGATGTGTGGATGAGCTTCAGCTCACCTTGGTGTGTCCTGCAGGGGAACCTCCCACACCTGAGAGCTCGCAGCCCCCATAGGGAGCGGCAGCAGCTTCCCTGGAACTCCAAAAAGCTCTGAAAGGTCTCCGGTGGAAGGATTACACAAGTCCTGTCACCAGCACGACTCGGCCGCGATTACCTGATTACAGAGCCATTTACATAACAGACACCATTAGCACAGAAAGCTTTTGGCTTCTCCTTCCCCACCTCTATTCCCATAAAACACCATTCACTCCCATAATTGAACCTCCAGCAACAAAGGACCTCTAATGAACACAGCAATTGCTGGGGGAGCTCAGACCCTAAATCCAGGCAGACAACAGCTCCTGGACCGAGTTCAAACACATCCCCTGCTTAAATTCTTGTCTAGAGCCACTTAAAAACCCTGAAGTATTAAAGCATTAAAGGTACTTGGGAGAGAACAAGGATGGTGTGCGGGCTGAGCGGGCTCCAAAGAGGAGGAGATGATGCTAATTATCCAGCTGGAAAAATGGAATCACTGGGGGGAAGGAATGAACAGCCCAGGCCGTTCCTGGTGCGAGAGCAGCTCTAACCAGGGGTAGGGCACCCGCCCGAGAGGAGCAGAATTACATCAGGGTGTGACAGGCAATCAATGAACGCTCAATTAACACTTACAATATTACTAACTTAAGCAAAGCGTGTTTTTGCAAATGGTAATCTCTCCCTTGTACTGATACAGCCCTAATTTAATTTTCTTCAGCGCACCAGCGTCAAGCATGGAAAGAAAAACAATGAGGAGCCACCCTCTGGATGGGAAAATCCACAAATTCTGCAGAGACGATCAAAGTGGGGATGGAGACGGGGCAAGGCTGGGACTCCCACCTGGAATCACTTTCCATGTGGAAAAGGGGAGGCAGCACCGGCCAAACCTCCCCTTCCCAATCCCTGGTGAAGCTGGGTTCGTTTCCAGCTTCCTTTTCTCGCCTCTGCTCCTTTCTCTCTCTGCAGCTTTAAGGTTGGTGAGGTAAGAGGTGAAAGTAACCTTCCAGAGCGGCCCGTGCCCTAATTAACATGCCAGCCACCCACCGAACTAATGGTGCCTCTTGATCTCTCTCCCTGGGTCTGCTGAGCTCCTCTGGGAGGTGGCAGAGGGGATTTGTGGCTCAGCATCCCCCGTGTCCCTGCAGGAGGCTCGAGGGGTTGATGGATCTCATGGGACAGCAGGAGCAAAGTGGGTCTGGGGAAAGCAGAACCCTTCAGACACCCTGAACACATCCAAACAGGCCTGTTCCAGCCCTAAAAGCAGTGGGAAAAGGGTTTTTTTAACTGGATAAACCCTACACGTGGGCTCAGCTGTCAGCAGACCAATCCCTTCTACACTACAGCCCAAAGCCCTGCTGGATTTTACATCCCTGCTCTCCCCCACATCAGAAAAAAAAATCAAAATTCATAACATAACTGAAAGATTTGAAGGGCAATAATGACCATTTTGAAAATCTTGTTTGAGTTGTGATTGACTCATGCTGAGCTTTTCCCACTCCAAACCTGCAGTTGACCTAAAAGAACGCTGGCAAGATGTATCATTTCAATTTAAAGAACAGCAAATGTACCAAGTCCTGGGTAATTTGCTCCTGTGCTTAAATATAAAGCTGTACAAAAATAAAACATGGCTTTTTCTTGTCTGGATTTATCCAGCTTGAGCACCCAGCCACAGAACCATGGCCTGCCTCCCAACCTTTGCCTAGCAGAACTCTCTTCCCCTGCTTAAGTACTCCTGGACAATAATCAAATCACTGCCTTTTGTGAGGAGAAGAAGAAGATTGGGCTTCAGTCTCTCTCTCTCCAGCCTGTTTTACAGCCCTCACATCATCCCCGTGGCTCTCCCCTTATCTCCCTCCAGTTTGCCAACATCATTTTTAAGGTATAGATACCAGGGCTGCACACAATGCTCTTCCTGCTTGTATTCATTATTTCTCTGCTTAGACAGCCCGAGATAGCATTAGCACTCCTGAGGATTCACAGCACAGCACAAGACCAGCCAGTTATTGATAAGATAATGAAATTAAGCTCCTGCTTCTCACCTTGATGTGGCAGCTCCCGGGGGTTCCTCTCGCCAAGTGTGGGTTTTACTCCCAGCTCTCGTTAGTGTGGATTAGCAAATTATCACAGGGGCTGCCCATGCACTCAGCCTTCCCCTCTGTAAACCCAGGGAACTGGCTAAACCCCACACCCTCACATCCATCCCTGTGGGAACATGGAAAACTTCAGCTCAGAGGTGCTGCAGACACCCCAAAATGCAGTGGTTGCAATGCAGGTTGGGAGAGGGGGGGGTCACTGCCCAGAACCAGCCACAGTCCCCGTGGCTTTGAGCTGCTGCAGCAGAGCCCCATCCTGGGAGCCAAACGAGCCCCAGCATCCCAATCCCAGCCCTGCCAGGACATCCCTGCTCCTGCCAGCACCAAACCCACCACACCAGGACCACGCCATTCCCACCAGAGCATCTCCTGTGACACAGCACCAGCACAGCTCATGCCAGACCCTCCTTCCCAAGCCATGCTCCCCCTTCCCTGACTCCAAGGGGATTTTGGGAGCTGGAAAAGCCCCTGGCCCCACTCCCCCAGCCCCGAGGTGCCTTTGGGGCAGCGCTGCCAGCACGTTGCAGGCTCACAGATGCCAGATGGAAACTGCAGACTCATCCAGGATCTGCACCCAGGGGTTTGCTCCCAGCACCTTCCCCTCTTCCCTACCCCCAGCCCCAGCAGTTGGGAGTTCATATGGCTGGATTTTCTCACCCACAGTCAGGGGGAAAAAAAAAAAAATTGTCATAGAAAATGTGCGAGCACTGACATCTTAAGACAAAAAAAGATGCAGATTTCTCAACTGTTCACAGCACATTATGGAAATACATTCTCAGGGACTATTAAATATGGGATTATTGACTAGATGAGCAGCAGCTCAATGGACTGGCTTGCAAATATGTCTTTAGACAATTCTTAAAATGCAGATTAATTATCTAACAGACAAGAATAGTTTTTCCTACAGACTTTCTAATGATCTGTTGCATAAACAAGCACCCAGACAGTTTTGTTTGCACTTGTGGTGGCTGCGATGTTCTTCAATAACTAAATGGTGACTGAGACTTAAATCTTATTTAACACCCAGCAGGAGCACAACAAAAGGCACGTCAGCCCCAATCACTGAAAGCCACATCTCCTGAGAGACCCTTGGGAGGTCCAGCTGCCAAAAGACCCCAATTCCCAAACAACAAACTCCTGATATTGCACAGAGCATTAAATTCTTTCCATGTTTATGTCATTAAAACAACTGCATCAATGTCCATCATTTAACCCCCCAAGCCCTTTGGAAATGAGCAAGGCATGTTGGACTAAAGAGATATTTTCAGTGCTCTGCAGATTCAGGAAAATATCCCTGCTGGAAATCCATTTGAAAGAGCAAGGCTGAAGCTGGGGTAACCATTGCACTGAGCTCTGCCCTAACCTGCAGATTCCTCCTAACCTGTTAAGCCAGAATTTAAAAATCTCATCTTGAATTTCAGTTTATCACGGATTTCATACAGAGCACAGTGGTCATTTCCTCACTGAAGGTAATGAACTTGTGATTTGTCAGCTGAGCTTCCAGCTCCCAGCCCCTCCACTGCTTTTTGTGATCGCTTCAAATGCTGGTGGGTATCAAACCCACAGCAAAGCAAGTGTGAAACATTATTATTCCAGCTTCACACCCACTTTCCCTCGGTGTGAACAATAATGCAAAGTGCGAGACAGTGATGAATGGGACCTGGAGAGGACCAGATGCTCGGTGAGCATCAGCACAGGCTCTGCCCCAAATGTTTCTCGGGATAAAAAGAGATGTGATGGCCAGAGCTGCACACACAACCCTGAACAGTACTCAGGAGGTGGGGCAGGAAACGGGAAATAAGCAGAGAGCAAACAAGAAAGCAGCAAAGGCAAACAACCGGTGTGGGTAGAGGGAGAGATGCTTTGATTAACCTCTTTTTTGGGGTGGAAAAAAAGCAGTTTTGGCACATGTCAGGGTTTGCAGGTCAGCAGTGGTTGCCATGAGCTGAGTTTGCAGCCCCTGGCTCGGCCACTGCGCCCAAACCAAGCCGCGTTCAGAGCGACTCTCTGAGCCACAGCAGCAATTTGCTGCTTCATCACAGCCCAGAATGGAAAAGCTGCCCGGTGTGGATCCCAGCACAGCCTCCAGCAGCAGAGACAAGGAGCCCTGCAGTCCCCCTGTCTCTTAGCAGGGACAGAGAGCCATCAAACAAACCCTCAGCATCAAAACACCGCAGGTTCCTTCAAACAACATCAGCTCCTGGCACCGAGCTGAAAACTCTGTGGTTTGAGCAGAATGTTTACACAAAGGTCAAGGCTGAACAAGGGGTTTTCAGGAATCCATCCCCTGCTGAGGGGGCACAGATGATTTTTGTGATCAGACCCAGCTGTGGGGAGAGGCAGAAGCAAGGAAAGCTGATTTTTGGCTGGAGCAGCTGAGGTGTGAGCACACAGCGAGGTTCATGACCTGAAAGTGCTCCAGCAAGAGCCAGGCAAGGACCCAGGGATGATCCCAGGGGAATCTGGTGGCACACAGCTCAGAGAGAGCTGTTCCCTCTGGCATTCACATTCACTGAACAGAATCCCTTCGCTCAGGATTTTTATCCTGGGAGGATGAAAAGGCAGAGAGAAGCCCAGAGATGGGAAATAATCCTGATCTCATTGGCTTCTCCTGTGTTTTGCTCATGTGGAATGGGTCAGGAATTGTTTACCTGAAGTGCTGAGCCTGGCTGGGCTCTGGTGTGAGTTGTTTTCAGTCACTGACCAATGGTCACACAAGCTGTGTTGGGACTCTGGAAAGGGTCACGAGTTTTCATTATTATCTGTTTAGCCTTCTGTAAGGATCCTTCTCTATTCTTTAGTATAGTTCAGTATAGTTTTCTTTACCATAATACAGTATCATAAAATAATAAAACAGCCTTCTGATCCCATGGAGTCAGAGCACCACTCTTCCCTCATGTCTGGGGATCACTGATTTTACAAAAGTTCCCCCACCAGTTGTTCTCCTCCTCCCCAACACATACATCGTAACAGTCCCCAAAAAGGTGAAAAAAACTGCTTTTTAAAAATAGCAAACTCCTTAAGGAGCCGAGCACATGCCTGAGTGGGTGGGAAATTAGTGTTTTATTGTGACTCTCTGCTCGCACGGTCTGAGACCTCAGATGACTTGTTTGTGCCCTGCACGGATTTTTGCAGACTCATTATAAACCCTGGCAAAGAGGGGTTTGTAAGGTCACAGGAGAATTTCCATTAACTGGAGCCTGGCTGGGGATTGCCAGCATGATCTATGTCTCCCATTTATGCATATGCAGGGAGGCCAAGAGGAAGCTCCTTTGCTTTATTTCCACATCATTGTGCTGATGCTGAGCTCACCAAATAAACAAACTGAAAAGCCAGTGGGGAAGCAGGGGGAGGAAAAAAAAAATACAAAATGCTGTGCCTGGCTGTCTCCCTCATGAAGGATGCAAATGAATTCTGCAGACTTTGAAGGCAGGAGATCTCAGCAGAGATGAAAATCCCCCAGTGCTGGATGGCTCAGCAGGTGAGGCACTGTGTGGGTATTTTCTTACAGAGCTGCTCACGTGCCGTGGGGACAAGGAATAAATGTTGTTATGGGGATGAGGGCTGGCTCAGGGAGGTGCAATCCAGCAGCAGCAGAACCCTCTGGGCTCTCCAAGCCCCCTCCCAGCACGGAGGCAGCAGGGACCCCTCAAAGGCTGCGCTTCAAACGCGGAGCATCCCCAGGGATCGGGGGTGGAGGCACCACAGACCTGGGGGGAATCACCCCTGGAGATGGACAGCTGGTCTCAGCTCCTCCATCCCTGAGCCATCACCTACCCCCTTGGCAAATCCAGGGGGTTTTCTCCTTCCTCCCAACCAGGAGGTCAGGACTCAGCAGAGTCCCCCTTGATTGATTCCAAGGCAGCAAATCCAGCAGGATGCCAGCACAGTCCAGACACACAGAGCCCCTGCTCCAGCAGCAGCAAATCCCCGAGCTGGGGGGCTTTGGGAAGAGCAAATGTCACTGCAGAACCCTCTCTGAACCACACAGAGATGGAGAGAGCCCAGTTTGGCCAGCAGAGCATCTCCCAGGGCTCCCCAGCACCTGCAGCTCGTCCACACAGCCCCAGGACCTCCTCAGCTGCACACAAACCACACCAACTCTTCGTGTCCCTGCACGCTCTCCTGCTAGAATCCCACAGAATCACCCAGGATTTATTATCAGGGATGGATTCACTCAGGTTTTCCCTTTTTTTCTCAAATCTGAGTTGCACCAACTGCTGCTGCAGCGGCCGAACCGCCGCACGCTCCCATCCAGCAGCTTCCCCTCTTAATTCTTGCAAAAGCAGCCCCTTCCCGTTAGCATGTTCACTCTCCCTAACCCAGCTCTGATCCATTTCCACCTCCAAATCATTAAAGATAACAAATAAGCCCAGCCTCAGTGTGAGGAACCCTCACATAATCACATATCTACCCTCCCATCAGCACTCGGCCATTACACTTCTATTTTCTGCAGCTTAACTAGGAAAGCCAGCACTGAACTCTGCCCCTTATCCCACAGCTATTTATTGCCCACATTCTGCTATTTATTTCCTAAAATAGTCTCTTTTGGGTGGATTTAATGAAATATCCAAATAAATTAGGCCCCTTGGAAGATGTTGAACTCTTATTTCCTCAGCCTTAGGAAGGAAGGCTTCCCTACAGGGCAGCCATCCTCTGCACATAAACGGTGGTGATTTGACCCCCAGGGAAAGACCATCCACGTATTTGAGGGATAATTAGGCCCTCCCAGCAGGCACAAAAGAAAAAACTCACTTGCCTGGTATCCCAGCTCTTCCTCAGGTTTGGTTTCTGTACAGGCAGAGAGTGGCAAAAATTCCTGCAGCATCCATCAGCTCCCTCTGCCCACTGGGGCTGCTCCTTGGAAATGGCCAGGGAGGAGGAGAAGGGGGAGGAGGAAGAGGTGTCCTCCCCTTTATTTTTACACCTGCTGCTATTTTACACCTGATTTGCCTCGGATCTACTGATTTGGAGCACCTTGGGTCGGTTTCTCCCTCTTTGACCAATCCAATCACTGCTAACTCCCCACAGATGGGCACTGCCAGCTCTGTCCTGCCCAGCAGCCACTCCCTGGCACCAGCAGGGTAAAAGATCCTGGTTTATCCTCTGGAAGGTGTCCCTGTCCTTGAAATGAGATGAGCTTTAAGTTCCCTTCCAACCCAAACCATTCTGGGCTTCTCCCATCTGCTCCTCACTGCATTTTCCTCCCCTTCCATCACAACCAAGCCTCCCATCCATTAGCAAACCAAACCTTCCAAAGGCACCAGGACAACCACAAAAATCCCCACCACAGTCTGTCCTTGCAAGCTCCATCCCACAAATGAAGTTA
Source organism: Peucedramus taeniatus (assembly GCA_013400575.1). Classification (NCBI taxonomy): domain Eukaryota; kingdom Metazoa; phylum Chordata; class Aves; order Passeriformes; family Fringillidae; genus Peucedramus; species Peucedramus taeniatus. The sequence continues at coordinate 24,725 of WBNO01032680.1, forward strand.
TGATGGGGATCCTTAAAGCTGCTCCTCACAGGTTTTACACCTTTTATCTCTCCAAGCCCCCCATTTTTCCTGTCAGGGACCCCAGGACAGCATTAGTGCTGCCCTGAGGTGACAAAGTGGAGTTTGCATCTTCCTGTGCTCCAGCAATCCCACAATCTCCTTTCTGGACAAATTTTTCCTCGTGGAGCTGCTGATACCCCAGTGATTCCTCCCTCAGCTCTAAGCAACACCCTCCAAGCTGTTCTCATCCTGCTCAGCCACAATTTCCTCCTGTTCCTCCTGTTCACACACAGCAAGAGGTGCCTTGTTTTAACAGATTCCTCACCTTTTATGTGCTGCCTTAGAAACCTCTTGCCCCAGAACAAAAAGCATTTCTGAGGAGGCTTGCAGAACTTCTGTCGTGCCTTCTGCCTGCCTAGAAGCATGAAAAATAAATAAAATCTGACCCCAACAAGTGCTGCCCACGAAGATCTCTCCCCAAAGTCAGTGAAAATCAATATCCACACCTCAGGAACATCAGCAAGCCTTTAGAAAGGGCAAGACATCCACTGTCTGCACATGCTGAGTGCCGAGCAAAAGCAGAATAAAGCTTAAATTGCCTTCAAAAATATGAAGTGTCTTGGAGGAGAGCATTCTCCTCAGCCGTGTCTGACCCTAAGGATGTATCAGCTCCTTCATCTCTCGTGTCAGCCCTTGCTCCTCCTCTCCCTGGCTTTTCCTCCTTCCTCTGCTGACCCCCAAACCTTTCCCTTGCACCCACCCAACCATCGCCCAGTGAAGACACCCAGCTTCTCCTCCAGCCAAGCCTTTCCTCTGGCCCTGTTCCACATGGAAAACCAGCAGGATTTTTCCTCCAGGAGGAGCAGGAATCTGATCCCACACGGAACACACAGATCCCACATCACAGCCAGGTACTTTCCCAGCAGAATTTCCCCTGCAATCAGCCAGGATTTAGCTGAGGATCCTCCCAGCTCCTGGGTGAGCTTGAAGTTCACTCTCTGCTTTTCCTCCAAGCAGAGACATCGATGTGAGCACAGGAGATGAGATTTCCTGGCACACTGAATCTTCCAGGATACTTTGCAGGCAGCCCTGCCCCTACCTTGCCTCACTGCTCCTTTGATGAGCTCTCAGAAGCCCAGGTCCCTCAAATCCTGCCCTGCTCACCCCCAAATTGCTGAGTGCTCCTTGGCACCGAGGTATCCAGACCTTTGCCAGCCCACATGACTCCTTGGCTGATTTTCCTTGCACAGCTTGCAAAAGAAACCTCCAGCACGAAACTTGCAGCAGCATCTCTGTGCCTCTGGAAGCTGCAGGCTGCCCCAAATCAGCCACTTAGAACCTGTCTTTTCAAGGAGATGTTCATGGCTTTATCCCAAGATTTTGGGATAAAACCCTTCATTTTGGGGTTCACCTTCCCCAGGCAGCCTGTTCCCACCACACAGGAGCCAGAGCACAAAGGGTCTAAGAGAAATGGCCATTTAAAGGAAAATATTAAAAAGGATCATTCTCCTTCCCTGAGCTGCCACTCTCTGCTCAGCACAGCTCCCCCTTGCCCAAAATTCCAGGTGTCTCATCCCAGGGTATTCATTCCTGCCAGGTGCAGGGGAAAGCACCACCTGCGAGCCACAGAGAGCCACACAGCAACTTTCCCAACTTCTGTCCCTGCTCATCAGGCCCAGCCCTGAAATGGAAACCGAGAGGGGAAGGTTCTGCCTCTCGCCATCGATTTCTGCACGCAGATGCTTCCCTTCAAACCCCCGGCTTCAGACACATCAATACCGAGGCAGGCTTGCATCGAGACACTTTAAACACGCCTTGGCGCGGTGGGAGCCTCACTGCGGATCGTTTCTCCCCCTCTGTGATACAAGACTCGAGCAAAGCACGGCAGGGAAGCCCCAGCACGGCCACATCCCCCTCCTACCTGCGAGCACACACGGCTGAGCACCGGCGGCAGAGGCAGCTGCCGCTTGTGTCGGCTCCTCGGCAGAGCCGGAGACTCCTGGGGGATGCTCCCGGCTCTCTCCGATGCCGTAGGCTCCCGACTCGCTGCCCGGGGAGGCGGGGAGGGCTCAGCTCCCGCTGCCTGCAGCGGTCACATCCAGCCGGGATGTGCCTGCCGGAGCAAAAGCTGCCTCGCCTCGCCGAGACAAAGGGGCTGCCTCTTCCTGGGGGGGGTCTCCCGTGGGGTGGGGGCTGCTGGAGCCCCGTCAGAGCGGCCGGGATGCGGTGGCAGAGCGAGCTGAGCCGTCCCTCAGCATCCCTCGCTAGCGGCTGCTCCCGGGGGAGGCGGGCACGGCGCTGGATGCTCCGGCCGGCAGCAGCACCTCCCCGCGAAGGACACGAGCGTGGGGACAGGGACAGCCCCACCGGGGTCCGGTTAACTCCCCCAGGGCCACAAGCCCGCGGTCTCGATCCTATCCAGCGAAAGAATCCAGCCCGGTGGATGGCGAGAGCCGAGCGGCGCTCGCAGCATCTCGCACCTACGCAGAGCCCCGGGCCGAGCCGCAGCTAAGCCGGAGTTTGGGCATAAATCAGCAGGAATAAAGTTGGGCCTAGGAAGAGGTCTCTGCACGGAGTTTTCCCCGCACACCGCCCGGGCTCGGCGCTGCCGGTTCGCCAGAGTCTGTCAGCATCAGCCGCGCACGTCTGCGCACACAGCGAGCACTGAGCGACCCCGACCGAATTATTCCCGAGCACAACTCCCCGCGAACGCCTTCCAGAACAACGACCCCTTCCTCCCCCGTGCAAAGCCTGAGCGAATACGAGTCCGAGAGCGTTTTCCTCGCCGCCTCCGAGCGTGGCACGCAGGCTGCGAGCCCAGCGAGCCCCGAGCCCGCGGGGAGCATCCCTGCCCGCCGCACGCTCCCGCAGCCGGGAGCCGCTCCCAGCTCATCCGCACGACTTGTGGCCACACCGAGTGCCCCCTCCCCGCCTTCCCTGAACTTCAGCTCTGCTGAGAGCCCGAGCGTGGCGTTTTTCAACTCTTGGTGCGCTAAAACACCGCAAAGGGCTGGTCCCAAAGTCCTTCAGCGAGTGCAGGAGGCGGTCGGGGGGCACCGGCTGTGCCCGGTGGGGGCTGAATGTGGCCGGGGAGGGTTGGATGTGACCGGGGAGGGTTGGATGTGACCGGGGAGGGGGGGACCGAGCGCCAGCCAGGGGCACCGCCGGCAGCCGG
>WBNO01032680.1:28327-45345 GCA_013400575.1 Peucedramus taeniatus
GAGGGGAGAGGGGACAGGGATGGAGGAGAGAGGGAGACAGGGATGGAGGAGAGAGAGGGGGACAGGGATGGAGAAGAGAGGGAGACAGGGATTGAGGCAGGGATGGAGGAGAGAGGGGGACCGGGATGGAGGAGAGAGGGAACAGGGATGGAGGAGAGAGGGGACAGGGATGGAGGCACGGATGAGAGGAGAACAGGGCGAGATGGAGGGATGCAGGGAGAGCAGGGGATCCGGGATGGAGGGAGGGATGCAGGGAGAACAAGGGACCCAGGATAGAGGGATGAGAGGAGAGAGGGGGACAGGGATGGAGGGATGGATGAGAGGAGAACGAGAGATGGGGATGGATGGAGGGATGAGAGAACGGGGGACAAGGATAGATGGAGGGATGAGAGGAGAGAGTGGGACAGGGATGGAGGGAGGGATGAGAGAAGAAAAAGAGACAGGGGTGGATCAGGGGATGCAGGGAGAGCAGGGGGCTAAGGATGGAAAGAGGACCAAGCAGGATGGAGGGATGCAGGGAGGATGGGGCAGGATGGGAGGATGCAGGAAGAACAGGACACAAAGGATGGAAACAGGACCAGGCAGGATGGAGGAATGCAGAGAGGATGGGGCACTGAGCTGTGCCAGGGGAATTTGGGATGGAGCCCAGGGAAAGGTTCTTCCCCCAGAGGGTGCTGGGCACTGCCCAGGCTCCCCAGGGAATGGGCACAGCCCCAAGAGCTCCAGGAGTGTTTGGACAGCGCTCCAGGGATGCCCAGGGTGGGATTTGGGGGTGTCTGAGCAGGACCAGGAGCTGCACTGGATGATTCTGGTGGGTCCCTTCCAGCTCAGGGTATTCTGTGGTTTGATGATTCTAAGGATGGAGGAGCACAAGAATCTGGGATGGAGGGCACTGAGGAGGGAGGGCAGGGACCAGTGTGGCACTGGAACTTCCAACACTGACCAGCTTTAAGCCCAGACTAAACCCCTCTGATTGGGACAGTTGGGTTTGGGTAAGCTGTGCTTGCTCCCCCCACCCATCCCAAATCCTGAACTGCTCTGGGACTCCCTGCCAGCACCCCGAGTCTCCCTCCATCTCCCCTCCCTGAGAAGGACACAGGCTGAGATAATCTTGCTCCCAGCTGCTGAAATCTTCATATTAAAGCTTAACCTCCTCCTGGTGCCCTGAGCAGCAGCACAGGCTGGGAAAAGGCCTCACCAGCACTGGGAAGCAGGGATGGGACAGAACCATTGGTGCTGTGAGGCTGGGAAGTGCCAGGCAGGATCCTGAGCCCCGTGCTGCTCCAGCCTTGCCTGCAGTGCTGCAGTCCTGTCCTCCTGCTTTTGTTTGTTTGGAACGGCGAGGAAAGCAAAGCTTTTAAACCATCAATTAATTGGACTCTTGCATTAAGAGCAATGAACTATTATTTGACAGAAATTCATCTTCCCCTCCTGCTGAGGAGAAATAAGCTGGAGGAAAAGAATCAGCTTCAGAGGAGAAAAATAAAACGCCTCTGCCTCAGAGACAAATTACTCATGAGATACACAGGTAACAGGCATGGGGTGTTTGAGCTCATCCCTTTACACATCATTTCCCTCAGGACAACAGCTACAAGTCAGTGGCTTTGTGACAGATCCCTTTGTCCCAGTGTCCCTGCCCAGCAGGCCGTTCCCAGCATTTATTATTCCTGGAATTGATGAGCATTTTCCTCATCTGGGCTGCATCTGCTTTTAATTAACGAGTGTGGCCCTGCAGGTCCAGGTTCAGCCCTGCCTGGGTGAGCTGAGGCTTGGCTGACAGAGCTGGGATCTCTCCTGGACCCAGAGCAGCTCTGTGCCAGCTCCAGGAGTGGGAGCTGGACAGATCCCACCTCAGCTCTGAGCACACCTGGGCCAGGCAGGGCTCCCCCATCCACCTCGATCCAGGTGGGTTCTGCATCCTCCTCGTGGCTCCTGCCTTGTGCCAGCACCCCACTCTCTTTTAGAGACTTTTTGTGTGGTTCAGATCCATCTGTGCCATGCCCTGAGTCCTTCACACAATTATTGGAGCCACAACTCAAGACCTGGAAACCCAGAATTTCTCCAAAATCTCCATGGCATGGCCTAAATCAGAGCAGAATCACAAGTGAAAGCATCCTGGCAGCTGAAAGCAGGAATCCAGAGGAGACAGCTCCAGAAATTGCCTGCAAAGAAATCTGGGGGGGGGGAAAACCCAGGATTCCAACCACGGGAGAGAGGTTTCCAGAGTGCCTTCTGCTGGGAAGTGTTACGTGGGGAGAGGAGGGGGAGGGAAGGCACCCAGCGAGGTTTAAAATAGAGTTTGGTCATTTTATGAATGAGGTGATGTGACACAGTTCCCTGCCAAAGCTGGAGGGTTTGGTGACCTAGAAAATCCTGTTTGGGGAAGGAAGGAGCTGTTGTTGGTGTGAGGCTGCAAATCCAAGTGTTACGGAGGGGGTGGGATCCCACTCCCACCCGGGGCACTCAGGGGCAGGGAGGAGATGCTGAGGCTTCCAAAAGCCCTCGGGGGGTGCTCAGGGCAGGGCAGGGCTCCCCCCAGCCAGCCCTGGGGGCTCCTCCCCGGGGAATCCCTGCCAGGAGGTCCCTGAGGTCACCAAAGGGCCTGGAAATGGAGTTCACTGTCCCAAAGGGCAGCACAGAGCTGTGGAACCAGGGCAGGTCCAGCTCAGGGCAGACCCAAACACTTTTTGGGGTCTCAATCCAGACCCAGAGCCTCAATCCAGACCCAAACCTGTTTTGGGGTCTCAGTCCAGACTTGAACACTTTTTGGGGTCACAATCCAGACCCAAATGCACGCCAGGGTCCCAATCCAGGCCCAAACACTTTATGGAGTCTCAACCTAGACCCAAACATATTTTGGGGTCTCAATCCAGATCTAAACACTTAATGGGTCTCAACCCATTTTGGTGCCTCAATATAGACCCAAACAGTTTTGGGGTCTCAGTCCAAACCCGGGGCCTCAGTCCAGACCCAAACACTTCATGGGATCTCAACCCAGACCCAAACACGTTTTGGGGTCTCAATCCAGACTCAAACACCTAATGGGTCTCAACCCAGTCCCAAATACATTTTGGTGCCTCAGTATAGACCCAAACAGTTTTGGGGTCTCAGTCCAAACCCGGGGCCTCAGTCCAGACCCAAACACTTCATGGGATCTCAACCCAGACCCAAACATGTTTTGGGGTCTCAATCCAGACCCAGGGCCTCCATCCAGACCCAAACACTTTATGGGGTCTCCATCTACTCACAAACACCTTTTGAGGCCTCAATCCCTTTTCCAAACATGATTAGGGGGCTTAATCCAGACCTAAATACACTTCAGGGTCTCAATCCAGCCCCAAACACATTTTGAGGTCTAAATCCAGCCCCAAAACCCTTTCCCCAGCAGCAGCTCTGCCAGGAGGGTGTAGGAAATCCGTCAAATTCGCACATGGGTGAATCTGCCCCAGTTTCCCCAAAATGCACGTTGGTTTTTCTGGGAATAATCCCACACCTCCAGCTCCAGACATCTGGAAGAAAGAGCCCCCAGCAGTGCCCACTGCTTCCCTCGTTGCAGGTTATTTATCCAAGGAATTAAATTCCCTTTTCCCTGTCAGCTGCACGGAGAGGGGCTCTGATCTCAAACTGACGTGGAGGTGAGCAGTGAATCATTTCAAAAAACTGCTACATTTATCTTCATAGGTGGCTGTATTTCAGCAGAACAGTAAATAACAGCCCCACTCCAAAAAAAAAAAAAAAGTCAAATTCAGGCAGAGCTGAGAGATTTCAGGGGATAAAAGGCATTGAAAGTCAAGATTTGACTGAGACACAAAGAATAAATCTATTATGGGTGTGATTTTTTTTCCACCCATGTTGATAACGAGTTTTTATTGGTAATAGGAGACATCCAAATGAGATAATTTTATAGATAAGAGCTGCTCTGAAGGAAGCAGTGAGAGGAGCAAGTAGCCTGTGGTAGTTATATAAAAAAGCCCAGCTAATTATAAATATATATTTAGATAGCTCCAAGAAGTTGGTAGGATGAGTTAGATAAATAAGGAACATTATGTGGAACAGTTTGTTTGCCTTGTCTTCCATGCAAAAAGGAAAATGGGTGTGAATCTCAACGAGCTGGAGAGCCAGGAGTGGCATCTGCCAAATCCTGATGCAGATTTTGGGAGGATATTCCTGGTCCCAGCTGAGGAGGCTGCTCCACACCCTGGTTCCCCATTTGGGAAGCCTTCAGCTGCCACCTAATCCCAGAAATGCACGTGGGATTGGGGATTTTTGGATTCCCAAAAATGGATCCCACCCCCTCTCAGGTGCTGCAGACACAGTGAGAGAACGCTGGGAGAGCAGAGCACTTCAGGAAAGTGCAATATTTAAGGAATTTGGGATTTCTGCCACTTCAGGGATGGGGAACAGAGGGTGGGAGCAGTGACAGGATCTCAGGGAGCCACACAGAACATCTCAGCTGCCACAGGATCCATCCCCTCAGACAATCATAAATATTGGACTGATCATTTCCAGCCTTTCCTTCCATCACACTTCCCTTTGCTCTTTTATTTTTTTGTTCTCCTCCTCTTAATTACTGCATCAAAGGATGTTTTCTCCTCTGTGCATTCCATTCACACCCCAAAGAGAAAGGAAAGCAGTCATTTAAGTGAGGCAGGGGAAAAAAAACCCACCCAAAACCCAACCTCTCTTTGAAATGTGGGAAAAACAAAAGATGAAGAGACAAAAGATAAAGAGACTTTCAAGTGAGGAATGATTAAGGAAAGGGAGGAACAAGAATGAAATGAGTCACGGGCAGGTTGGGACAAGGACTCAGGAGGAGACCTCTCATTTTTGCAACAGGTTCAAGGAATTCCAGCCCTGGCTGTGATTTTGGGGCAAATTCACCTGCCCTTAAATCTCCCCCGTTTTATGAAACCTTCCTTTTCCAGGCAGAGGTGTCGAGGCACCTCCCTGCAGAACTTCTCCCATCAGCACAGGGCACGACATTTTCCAGCTCTCATAATTCCATGGGGAAAGGGAAAGGAAAAGGGAAAGGGAAAGGGAAAGGAAAAGGGAAAGGAAAAGGAAAAGGAAAGAGAAGGGGGAAAGGGGAAGGGAAAAGGGAATGGAAAAAGGAAAGGGAAAGGAAAAAGGAAAGGAAAGGAAAGGAAAGGAAAGGAAAGGAAAGGAAAGGAAAGGAAAGGGGAAAAAGGAAAAAGGAAAAGGAAAAAGGAAAAAGGAAAGGAAAAAGGAAAAAGGAAAAAGGAAAAGTAAAGGGAAATGGGGAAGGGAAACGTGAACAGGAGAAGGAAAAGGGAAAAGAAAAGGGAAAAGGGAAAAAGGAAAAGAAATGGGAAATGGGAAAGAGGAAAGTGGAAGGGAAAAGGGAATGGGAAAATTAAAGGGAAAAGGAAAAGGCAAAAGGAAAAGGGAAAAGGAAAGGGAAATGGGAAATGGGAAAGAGGAAAGGGAAAGGGAAAAGGGAATCAGAAAATGAAAGGGAAACGGAAAAGGGAAAAGGAAAAGGGAAAAGGGAAAGAAAAGGGAAAGGGAAAAAAGAATAGGCTCAGTCCTCGGGGAATGAGCACCTGAACAGGGAGATTTGGATCTGCTGAGAGCTCAAACCCCAAGTTCTGTAAGGGAATTCCAAGCACAGAGCCCTGGAGGAGCAGCTGGAGCAGAGACCCCGCTGCTGCCGTGGGTTTGGGGGCAGGAATTTGTGCCTAAATCAGAGAATTGGGTTTGCTGAGAAGGAGAAGCCAAGGCTGGAGTCATTCCCTGCTCCTTGGCTGTCCCTGGTTCCACTGCTGTGCCTGGGGGGCTCTCACAGCATTTCCAGCAGGAAAAAATTACTTGGTTTTTTTTTGGGGGGAGGAGAATTTTTTCCAGTTTCTGAGGTGGACTGGTCCAGTCCAGCCTCAGCAGAGAATTTTTCTCTCAGCTCCCATCTCACAGAGGGAGATGGATGAGGCAGAGCTGAGCAGTGACAGGGGCAGCTTTATTATGGCACAATAAAGAAATTGCAGAGGGTAAAAGATGAGTTCAATAGAAGCTGCAATCGAGGCTATTTGACTTCTGCTGCATGCACACCCCAAAATGATGGTGATGGATCACTCAGGGGGGCTTCTGAAATGTTGTGAAACTGTTTCATCCAGGAGAGAAGCTCCCAAAAAACCAAACAAGCAAAAAAAATCAGTATTTGGAGGTGAAAGAACAGGTAAAGGGCAGGCACAGGGAACATGAGGCAGTGGTGAAGAGCCAGAGAAATGGGATTAAACTTAAGAGTTTTGAAAGATGCTGGAAGGATTTAAAAATGCCACCAAGAAGGGTTTAATCTCCTCCTCATCACAAGGCCCGAGCAGCTGGAGTTGCATCAAACCCATCTTTATAAAACTCGAGAGAAAAGGGTTTTTTCAAAGCGAGCTGACAAAAGAAAAGCACAAAGCTCTCTCCTCTCTGTGCTAATTCAGAGCTGAGGAGTTGTTCCAGCACCAGAAGTGGGCTCAGAATTGAATTCTGGAGAGACAGAAGGAAGGGAGATGTGCTCATTAATATCCCAGCATAACAATAACCCCGGATAATGCAAATTATTGCCAAAGCTCTGGAGAGCTGAGAGAAATGGAGATTCACTCTGGAGCTCCACTCCACGCAGTTTATTCAGCAGCACTGAGTAAATATCAACAAGAAGGTTAAAATATTGATCAGGGGAGATGCTCCACGCTGAATAAGCTGCAGACATCTGGAAACAAACAAACTGCTGCAAGAAAAGAAGAGGCTGGGATATTTTGGGGGTTTTATTCTGCCAAAAGCCCAGCTTGATGATTTGCAGCTGTAAACTCCCAGCAGCTGAGGAAAAAGGGGGAAAAAAATTCAGTTTCCTGATTAAAGGAAAGGCTGGTGGATTTTTGGTTTGGGATGTGGAGAAATGCAGGAGGGTTCAAGCAAGAAGTGCACTGGGATGGAATAATGGGGTTTTTAAGGCTGGAAAAGCACTTTAGGGTCAGTAAATGATGATATCAACCCAACACCCACAGTGTCAGCACCAAAGCACGGCCTCAGGTGCCACATCCACAGGGTTTGGGCATTTCCAGGGGTGCTGACTCCACCCCTGCCCTGCTCCAGTGCCTGGGAACCCTTCCCATGGAGAAATATCAGAAATACCCAACCTAAATCTCACCTGGAACAACTCAAGGCTGTTTTCCTCTCATTGGCAATTTCCTTCTCCCAGGATTATTTTCCAGAAGTGATGAAATCAGTGAATGGGGCTGGACACCAACTCACAGACCCTCACAAATCACAGCTTTATTTTCACTGCCTGACCTCACAGGGTGGAGCTGAAAGTGGCAGCAAAACTTTTGGCTCCTTCAAAAACTCCCCTGAGCCTCCTTTTTTAATAACAAATTCTGGAAGATTTGTTAAACCAACATTTTAACCCAAGCATATGCTCAGTGTTAACCCCAGGTTCTTTCCCATTTAATTTTGGATCACACTTTGAAGGAAACACATCCAAATTTTTTGGTTTTTTTTTCATTCTGGGAGTGCTGGGCCCAGCTCTGATGGGAAATATTTCTCCCCAAAATTCTCAGCCCAACTGGCAAAGAACTCATGCCAGGGACTGGACAACTTCCATCCTACACCAACCTCCCATCAATATTTTGAAAGAACAAAACCTGAAATCCATTGAGGAGTTGACAAAAAATAAAAAGAGGAAATGATGGCTATTTTTCAGCAAATACCAAAGGGATCTTTGCTGAGAGAACAAATGGATTCAACAGTTGGTTTTTGTCATTTAGGGAGGTGGATGGACAGAGTGCCACCCTCATTGCTCAGAACCCCCTGGAATTATGGAATGCTTTGGGTTGGAAAGGATCTTAAAGCTCCTACAACACAAAAATAACCCAAAATGACCCAAAAAAATAACTCAAAACGACCCAAAAATAATTCAAAATGACCCAAAAATGATTCAAAATGACCCAAAAATTATTCAAAATCACTCAAAAATGACCCAAAATGACCCAAAATCCACCTGCAATGACTCCTTGAGTCCCCCTCGTGTCTCCCCTGCCTGTGGAGAGATGAATTCCAGGATTGTGGATGTGAAACAACCCCAAAACTGCAGCACAGCTCTCCCCCACCCCCAGCTGGAATTCCAGGCCAGGAGAGCTCAGATTTCTCTGAGCTGCTGAGTTTTTGAATCATTTATTTACAGCAAGGCAGTAAAGGGAATATATAAAATAACATTTAAATAGGCAAAACACGAAGAGCATCATTAGGAAAGTGTAATAGAGCTCAGATTACCAATTATAATAAAGTAATAAAGAAATCTCTCAAGGAGCTTCATGTTCATAATGCAGACAGGAAAGGGAAAAAAAAAAAAGGAACAGCTCCCAAGTTTTTAGGAATAAAGCTGATTTGTTTTCTAGTTTGGTGTTGTTCTATTCTCTAAATAATGAATTTATTTTTGCCAGTTTGTCTGTCAGGAATCATCACATTCCAGGGAAGTTAAAGACAGGAATGTCACTAAAGCCAGGGATTCAGGGAGAGCAGCTCAGAAATCACCAAACTCTCAGCACAGATGTTCCCTGCTCAAAAATTCACAGGTTCCCTCAACAGCTGAGTTTTAATTTCACTTCTCTTTTACAGTTCTGGGTGGGTCCCAGTGGAGGGGAAAAGATGCAGCAGAAAAATGGGAATGCAAATAAATATTTGCAAGATGCTGGGGTGAAATATGACATGGAAGGGTTGTACAGCAACCTTCAAAACCAATTTGCTTTTAAAAATAGCAATTAATTAATAGGATCAATTAATTAATTTAACTGAATAATGGTTCTGGTTGGATTTAAAAGGACAAAGAACCCAGAAATTTGGGATTGAAAGCAGAACTCCCTGCTCAGGGTGAATTGTCTCAGCTGAGCCAGTGCAGCTGCTCTGAACTTCCCCAGGATTCATGAAATTGCTGTTTGGGACCAGGGCAGGCAGAAATTCCTTCAAAAAGGGCAGAAATTCTCTTTTCATCTCACCTGCAGCTGCAGAAGGGGTGCAGGACACACCAAGGCTCCAATTCCTGCAGGGAATGTCCTGAAGGGTCAGCTCAGCTCAGAGCAAGGGGGGGTTTCTTATCCTCTAGCTGGTGCTCTGTCAATTAATTAAGTAATTAATTAATAATTCATTAACTCGGAGCAGCAAAAATATGATCAAGGTACTTCAATCTCTGCAAAAATTCATCAGCCCCAAGGAAAATTTCCTTTGCCATCATTTGTCCTTTAAAAAGCTCCAGGTAATTACAGCCAAACCACCCCAAAAAATCCACCAGACAAAGCTCATTTTCCTTTAAGCTTATTTAATGATATTTGAAACGCTTAAATTTTCTATTTCCCAGGTCCTGAAAACAGATTTTTTTTTTTTAAGTGACCAATATTAAATTCCAGAAACATACAACCCGATCAGCTAAGTCATAAAAGAGCTATTTTACAAACATACATCTGGATAATTAGAACAATAAAGTCTTTTTAGACATTCAAACATGATCAGTAAAAATACAGGATTATTAATAAAGATTTTTGTGTATTTTTTTTTTAAAGAATACTTCCAGATTTTTTTTTTCTTCTCTTTAAAGTAAATCTCTGTTAAGAGTACATGATTGTATGTTGTACAAAGAAAATAAAAATATTCTAGTATGAAGAGAGCTCCACAAGACTTAATTCAAAATAAAACAGCAGTGTTTTGGCTGCAGTATCCCTTTTGCAGTACATCTGCTTGTCAGTTGGCACCTTTGGGGAAGGGGAGGGAATCCAGGGATTTCTTTGGGGAAAATACTGGATCCAGGAGAGAATGCAATCTAACAGCAGGGAGATTGAAATCAGAATATTCAATTTTAAACACTGGAACAGGGCAGGTGCTGTGTGAGAGCTCCTGGGGTTTGGACTCCTCATCCTTCTGATCCCCCCTCCCCACACGCCAGGGCAAGCAGGGATCTCCTGCAGGAGAAGGGAATTCCCATCCCAGGAAATTCCATCTTGAGAATTCCCATTCCAAGAAAATTCCATCTTGAGAATTCCCATTCCAAGAAAATTCCATCTTGAGAATTCCCATTCCCAGAAAATTCCATCTTGAGAATTCCCATTCCCAGAAAATTCCATCTTGAGAATTCCCATTCCCAGAAAATTCCATCTTGAGAATTCCCATTCCCAGAAAATTCCATCTTGAGAATTCCCATTCCCAGAAAATTCCATCTTGAGAATTCCCATTCCCAGAAAATTCCATCTTGAGAATTCCCATTCCCAGAAAATTCCATCTTGAGAATTCCCATTCCCAGAAAATTCCATCTTGAGAATTCCCATTCCCAGAAAATTCCATCTTGAGAATTCCCATTCCCAGAAAATTCCATCTTGAGAATTCCCATTCCCAGAAAATTCCATCTTGAGAATTCCCATTCCCAGAAAATTCCATCTTGAGAATTCCCATTCCCAGAAAATTCCATCTTGAGAATTCCCATTCCCAGAAAATTCCATCTTGAGAATTCCCATTCCCAGAAAATTCCATCTTGAGAATTCCCATTCCCAGAAAATTCCATCTTGAGAATTCCCATTCCCAGAAAATTCCATCTTGAGAATTCCCATTCCAACAAAATTCCATCTTGAGAATTCCAAGAAAATTCCATCTTGAGAATTCCCATTCCAACAAAATTCCATCTTGGCTTGTCCACGAGCTGGGTGACAGCAGAAGGGCAGTGACCTCTCAGAAGATGTTCTTACATCCCATCCTTACATCCCATTCCAAGAATTCCTTTCCTCTATTTGGGGAAGAGGGGGGGAAAAAAATATTTTTGGGATGGGACAAAAAACTCCTGAGAACTGTTTGGATAAGGGAATGCCCAACCAGTCAGGGGGAAATTAAAATAAAAATTTCATTTTGAAACAAAGGGGAATCTTATGGCTTAAAGGAGGAAAAAACTGTGGGAATCCTGAATAGTGCATTTGAGCTCCAGCCTGAGGTCTGTGGTGCTGCAGGTGTGCCAGGGAGGGAAAAGGGATTCCCTGGAAAAGGGATTCCCTGGAAAAGGGATTCCCTGGAAAAAGGATTCCCTGGAAAAAGGGATTCCTTGGAAAAAGGGATTCCCTGGAAAAAGGGATTCCCTGGAAAAGGGATTCCCTAGAAAAAGGGATTCCCTGGAAAAGGGATTCCCTGGAAAAAGGAATTCCCTGGAAAAGGGATTCCCTGGCAAAAGGGGTTCCCTGCCCCACCTTCATCCGTTTGTGAGGATGCCCCAGAGCTGGAAGCACAGCCAGGACAGAGCCCAGAGTGGGATTTTTGTCCCCCACAGAGCTGGGGTCAGCTGAGCTGGGATCCCCAGCATTCCTGAATCCCTGCCATGCCCTGATGGCTCCTCTGCCACCCCCAGCCTGGCACTGAGGGGGATTCACCCTTTATCCACCCTGAGAGGGACAGGGACACAGCTGCCCCTCACCCTGTGGGTGACCCCCAGGCAGAATGAAGGGATTTGGGGGAAAATCCACTCCAGCAGGCAGAAATGTGAATTCCCAAACTCGCTGCATTCCCAGCTTTTCACTGCTGCCACAAGCAGGAACCACCAGAGACCTTGGAATTCTGGCAACCTGGAGAGACCCAGCGAGGATTTTGTGTTCAACCACGAAGAGCAGGAAACACCCAGACCTCCCCAAACCCCACCTCTGCTGCTCTTCCAGAACATTCTTCCAAAGCCAGACTGAGCTCCCTCTGCTCTGGAGTTCCATGGAAACCTCTGGGAATCACTGAGGTCACAACTGCTCCTGTTTTTGGGGTGTGAGGGGGCAAAGGGGTCCAACCCCAGGTCTGGCTGTTGCCCAGTTCTCTTCCTGGCAGCACTGCAGGCTGGGGGTTCTCAGAGGAAATTTGGATGTTTATAACCCAGGAATTGTGGGGCTGAGAGCTGGGTTAATACTGACAATAATCCCACACAACAGGACAGGATTTGGTGCATCCCAAAAAACCAGGGAGCTCCTGGCAGCCTGCAGGAGGCTTTGGTGGTGATGCTCCTAAAACAAGAGGAATTCCTCCCTACCCTGCAAGGGCTCCTGGCTCCAACTCCCACACCAAAATCACCTCTGCTCCCTCTCCTGCCACCTGAACTCAGCCCCCACGGGTTTGTGGGGGAAGAACAAGAGCTGGGATTTTTCTGGCAAGGTTCAGAGGGGATTTGTTGGCAGCAGCTAAAGGGAAAACATTTGGTTTAGAGGAGCAGGAGGATCCTGGTGCTGAGCAAAGGTCTGACTGTCCATGGGATGTGCAGGATGCTCAGTTTGGCTTCCTTGAAGAGCTTAAAATTGGGAGGAGGGTGAGTTCTTAAAACTTGGGAGGAGGGTGAGTTCTTAAAACCTGGGAGGAGGGTGAGTTCCTCAAACCTGGGAGGAGGGTGAGTTCCTCAAACTTGGAGGGAGGGTGAGTTCTTAAAACCTGGGAGAAGGGTGAGTTCTTTAAACCTGGGAGGAGGGTGAGTTCCTCAAACCTGGGAGAAGGGTGAGTTCTTTAAACCTGGGAGGAGGGTGAGTTCCTCAAACCTGGGAGAAGGGTGAGTTCTTTAAACCTGGGAGGAGGGTGAGTTCCTCAAACCTGGGAGGAGGATGAGTTCTTCAAACCTGGAGGGAGGGTGAGTTCCTCAAACCTGGGAGGAAGGCGAGTTCTTAAAACTTGGAAGGAGGGTGAGTTCTTTAAACCTGGGAGGAGGGTGAGTTCCTCACACCCCTGGCAGGAGCAGGTGACAGCCTGAGCCACCCTGTGCCAAGCAGCAGGGCAGTAAAAATTCATGGTCAGCCTCATCTGAGACACAAAACCCCAGAAAAACAAGGAGATGCCTGAAGGCCAGGGAAGGGGCAGTGCAGGAATCCAGAACTCCTTGCTGTCAGACCCACCTTGTGTGAAATGCAGCAGGGGGGGATGGATAATGAATGGAAATGAGCCCAGGGTTACCCTAATTGCCATCCTCGCAGGAATTCCAGCTGCAAACCCCACCAGGACAGGCCTGAGGAGGTGCCCAAGAGCTGCTCCAGCCTCCTCAGGTCACCAATCTCCCTCACATTGGCACGAGTGATTTCAGAAAAAAAAAAAAAAAAATCAAAATTCAACAAAAACCAACCCCCCCCCAAAAAAACAACCCCAAACCCCACCCCGAGCCCTCAGCAAGACATACTCCAGGTACTAAAACTTACTGGCCCTATAATCAGCAGTACCTGTGGCTAACTCCATGGCAGCCCTTTTTCATTCAGTAGTGAATCAGGGGCAGAGCTGCCCCACATCTTTGAAACACTTCTGGGTTTGCATTTTTTCTCTTTTTTTCTTTTTTTTTTTTTGATCCAGAGAAGAGTTACAAAAGTGCTGCAGGTCCAAGTATTTTTTTTTTATCACTTTACAAAGGAGACAATGATCAAAGCCAACAAAGTCAAGGAAAAAAACCAAAATTAAACCTCTTTCTCCTCTCCCAGCAAAGGAATGGGAAAGGGGAAAAGGGAAATTTGCCCATCTCAAGTGCCTGGCTGTTTAGTGCATGGAAAATTCCTGTTCCACACGTGGTGACATGAGCAATTCCCATGCAGTTGGTTGGATACAGACAAATTCCAGCCATAAATTCCATCCTAACACCTTCATGAGTAGCTCTTGGTAGTCTGAGTGCCAGCAGGGAGTGCAGAGTCCAGTCCAGTGAGGAAACACCTGCACACAGGTCCCCCCTGTCCCCTCACCAGGCAGGGTGGGCCAGAACTGTCACTACCCAAAAACAGAACCAAAAAAAAAAAGGCAGATTAAAAAATTAAAATGTGCTTTTGATACACGGAATGAAGTCAAATAAATACATTGATTTTTTTTCTTTTAAATGTCTAAATACATTTTTTTATATCCTACACCCAAAGCTCTGTACATTTGGTTTGGTTTTTTTTTTTTCCTGTTCTGAAAAAAAAAAATTGAATTTCTGGTAGCAAGGAGAGGAGCAGAATAGAATAGACTCCCTCACTGACAAGATAGTGCAGATGCCCCACAGGAAAAGCACCCCATGCCCACTTTGCTAGAGAATGGTTCCTGTTTGGATGCTCCAAACCCTCATCCCAGAGTCCACAGGGGAGACAGCGGGTGCTGTGTCCTGATTCTCTTCATCCCATCTTCAGCCACTCCTGGAAACACGACTAGCTTTTGTCTGAAAAGGGGAAAAAAAAGGGAAAAAGGTGCTGAGAGAGAGATGAGAGATGAGTGTGTGGCATTTCTGAGCACTCCCACAGGCAGAGCTGCTCAGTGAGAGCTTCACACCCACTGCACCTCCAGACCTTGGGCAGGAGCTCAGCAATTCCACCTGGAGGGGCCCAGAGGGAGCAGAGCCAGGCTCAGCTCCCTGTGGGATTTCCCATCCCTCTGGGCTGCCTGGAGGAGGAGTTTCACCCTGGGATGAAGGTGTGGGACAGCTGGAACAGAACTTTCCAGAGCAGGAACAAGCTCAGCTGAGCCTGCAGGGATGGAGCTGACCTTTCCTGCAGGCAGCACTGCCAGAGCTGCCCAAGGAGGTGAAACCTTCTCTGGGCATGTGAGAAAGGCCAGCTGGAGCTCTGATACCTGAAGATTTTGTATTTTTCATCTATTTCTAACCTGTAATTCTTCAGTGCAGAACTCTAAACCTGCAGTTCTTTAGTGCAGAACTCTAAACCTGCAATTCTTTAGTCTAGAACTCTAACCCTGCAATTCTTCAGTGCAGAACTCTAAACCTGCAATTCTTTAGTGCAGAACTCTAAACCTGCAATTCTTTAGTGCAGAACTTTAAACCTGCAATTCTTTAGTGCAGAACTCTAAACCTGCAATTCTTCAGTGTAGAACTCTAAACCTGCAATTCTTTAGTGCAGAACTCTAACCCTGCAGTTCTTCAGTGTGTAACTCTAAATTCCATACCCAGTGGGAGCTGCTGCTTCCCCATTTTGGGCAGACACAACAATTCCTCTCCAGGCCTGGCAATCAAGGACACCTCACTGCCTCAGGCCTGAGAGATGGGAACAAAAGTGAGTTGGGGGAGCAAACTTGGGGTAAATAACTTCATTAGCTGAAGCTGTAATTGGCAGATTCATCCCCAAAATGCCAATGGACCAAACTTATAAAAGTGTCAAAACTTGTGACCTGTCATCCATTTTTGGGTGGGTTTTATCTGCCCTAAATGTACCTGAAGGCCCTTCAATAAGGAGAACTGCTTTTTATTCTCTTAATTTTGTCTGGCCTCTGTTTTTAGGTAGGCCAAAAAGTCGAGTTTGGGTTGGATTCTGGGGCTCAGGGGGTCCTACCTGAGTGCTCTCCTGTGGAGGCTGAGCCAGCCAGCCCCTGGCGTCGCAGCACGCTGTAATCCTCCTCAACCTCCTGCAAAACAGCAACAACAGCCCCAAAACTCAGCTGCCTCTCCATTTACCAAGCAAAAAAAAGAGGGCTTCAAACAGGAAAAGAGAAGTTTCACTACTGCAAACACCCAGGTTGGAGTGAGCCCCCTCAACTCCTTTATCAGCAGCTTTATTTGCATGAAATATTCTGATTTCAGTGAAATTAAAGGCTGGCTACTGGATGTTTCACACATCAAACCTTCTGTAGTTATGTTATAAAGAGAATCCCCATCCCATGCAAAAATAATTTGGAATATATAGAGCCTGAAAAAATCAATATTGGTCTGATATCCTTGGTGCAACTCAGAATCTTCACCTGACACCAAGAGCAGCAGCACAAGAGAGATTTCACAGAACTACCAAGGCTGGAAAAGACCTTTGGGATCTCTGAGTCCAACCTGTGCCCTGAGACCACCTTGTCACCAAGTGCCACATCCAGTGTGTCCCTGAACACCTCCAAGGATTGGGGACTCCAACCCACCCACCTCCCTGTGAAGAACTTCTCCTTTATGATCTTTATGTCAGGAATCCACATTCCTTAGGCCAGTGTTTTGTTGAAAACCCCACTTCTGCAGGTTTCCCATCCCTCAGAAATTTCTCCAGATCAAAATCAAAGCAAGAAAGAGCCTCCAGCTCCAGCAGAACTATTGGTATGTAGTGATCCACACCTCAGTGCACACAAAACAGCAAAAGAGGCAAAAGATTCAGCTTTAAAGTCTTCCAGGAGTAAGAACCAGAGATGAAGAGAAATGTGGCTGTGTTCTTGCCCATCAAAATTGTTTTAAAGCTTTTTTCTAACCCAAAACTGAAGGGGTATGGAAATGACCAAACACCCAGGTGACAATCCAACCTCCTACCATCAAACCTCATACAGTAATATAATAACAACAATAAAAACAACAGTAAAAATAACAAAAATCCACACACCTTTAGCTTCTCCAGGGCATCCTCGATGTTGTGGATGTACTGCATGAGCTGCACTCGGATCTCCAGAGGGAGCTGAGGGCTGCCCAGGAAGGGGCAGGGCTCCTCCAGCCCTGCCCAGCGCAGCTCCTCGGGGAAGGGAGAGCTGCCCCCGTCTGACTGGGTGTCCCTTGGGGACAGGGGCTGCTGCTGCTGCTGCTGGGGACAGTCCAGGGGGGGCTGCCTGTGGGAGGTGCACTGCAGGACCAGGGCTGACACCTCCTCGTCCGTGGAGCTCTCCTGCACTGTTCCATACCCATCAAGGATCAAATAATTTCCTGCGGAGACAACGGGGTTTGAAGCTTCAGGGCTCAGGGGGGTTTGAGATGATTTTAAGAGACAGAAGTGGGGATGTCCCACAGCCCATCTCCTGAAAAAAGAAGTCCCACAGCCCATCTCCTGAGAAAAATCAAATCATTTCCTGCAGACAATGGGGTTTGATTCAGCTGTCCCCAAAAAGCTTAATGGCTCAGGGGAGTTTGAGATGATTTTAAGAGACAGAAGTGGGGATGTCCCACAGTCCATCTCCTGAGAAAGGAAGTCCCACAGCCCATCTCCTGAAAAAAGAAGTCCCACTGCCCATATCCTGAGAAAAATCAGATCATTTCCTGCAGACAATGGGGTTTGATTCAGCTGTCCCCAAAAAGCTTCAGGGCTCAGGGGGGTTTGAGTAGACTTTAAGAG
>WBNO01032684.1:0-40506 GCA_013400575.1 Peucedramus taeniatus
TTTTGCACCCTGATGAGTTAAGGATTGAGTTAATAGAAATGGGACAACATTCAGCGGCATAAAACACAAGGCCAAGAATTAAGTAGTAGTATCTTGAGTTTCTGCATCAAATCAAGTCACCTTTTGGAACAACACACACACGAAAAAAAATAAAGATAGCTAGCAAAGATCCTGTCATAGCCTGATGTGATGCAGCCATATGAAAACATCTTCTCATGACTGGAAATGTGCTAAACAGTATTCCAGCAAGAGTTTACCTGGAGTACAGAGTACAATTACAGCTGCTCACACAAGAGAATTAAGCATACTGAAAAACAGAGAAAGGCATCTAAGATGCTTAGAGGGAAGAAAGTTTTCACATGACGGAGGCTTGAAGTACCTCTCCTATGAAGACAGGCTGAGAGAGCTGGAGTTGTTCAGCCTGGAAAAAAGAAAGCTCTAGGAAAAACTTATTCCAGCCTTTCAATACATAGAGGGGTGGGTTATAAAAAAGTAGAGAGAGACTTTTTACCAGAGTCAGTAGCAATTGGACAAGAGAGAATGGGTTTAAACTAGAAGAGGAGAGATTTAGGTTAGATGTTAGGGAAAATGGTCTTTACTGTGAGGGTGGTGAGGCACTGGCATTGGTTGCCCAGAGAAGTTGTGGATGCACCATCCGTGGAAGTGTTCAAGGCCAAGTTGGATGCAACTTAAAGCAACCCAATGTTGTAAAACATGTCCCTGCCCATGGCAGGGGGGTTGGACTAGATGACCTCTAAAGCTCCTTTCCAACACAAACCATTCTGTGGTTCCGTCTTTCAAAAGGAACTTGGCTTCCACAGCCTAACAAAATGTTGCATGTCCATAATATTGCATGTTAATACACCAGAGAAAAGCCATTTGAACTAATAGCCACTGCTGGCACAAGAACAAATGGGTATAAACTGTCTATTTATAAATTTATCCTGAAAAGAAGGTTTCTAGCATCAGAGCAACAACATTTTGGAATAGCTTTTCTAGTTGCAGCACAAAATTTAATGTGGTTAAACAGCACAGTCACAACCTGGATTAAATTATATGATCGACCAACTAAGCAGAAATCCTATGCTTTCCTATGGTCTTTATTACTAGAGGGAAACATAATACAAGGTTTTGGGCAATAGAGGTATAGCCCCTATATCTCTAGATAAGGTTCTGAGTTCAGTATGCACCGAAAAATGCATTTGCTGCTGCTGATTTTTGAGCTTCACTTAATGCCTAGTTTCTGTGTCTTTTGTTCATTAATAACACTTGTGAACTTGATTCTGCTTTGGCTTTACTACTGTTTAGGTAATTAATTACGTTTCCATCATTAAATATTCACTAATTATTTTAACAGATTTTTAAAAAATATTTTTTCAGTAGATGATATCTTTCCAATATATTGTGAATCTTGTTATAGTATTACATTTCAGCTTGGCATGCTGATGTGTAATGTCCATTCCCCTCTCCTGTTAGGGTTATATTGGTTGCTATAGTTACCAAGCATTGCTCCGTTCATGTCATTTATGTAGGCTAAATTCTTAGTGACCCTAAATCTGTTATCATACACACCTTGTTGTTTCTATATTGTGAGATGTCAAGGCCCCCAACGTGTTATGAGGAAGACTTCCAAAGAAATTAGTAGAACATGTCTGCATGGATTCGCAGGGATGAATCCCTCCATGCACTGCCATATTTTTACATCCACCTTAAGAGTAAATCAGCCAGGTCTTGTACATGCTGTAACACAATCTATCTTGATATTTATTATTTAATCTATTAAAACATTTGGCTGTCTCCACACACAGTTGGGGGACCAATTAAAAGTCCAGAAAAACTATACAAAGTTTCTCATGTAATTAGATGTTTCAGGGCATGCTATTAAGGGCCATCTGTTCTCCTGGATGACTGAGTATGACTGAGAAATGAGATGTTTCCTTCTGTGCTTGAGGTTCCGTCTGTCTTGATTCTATATTTGATTAACTCTGTATGGGGGTGGGGACTGAATTTATTTATAATGGTCTTACTCTGTACAGTAGGTTAAGTATGATTAGGGTAGGATATTGAACTGTTCAGCATTTGAGATACCCTTTATTGTTTCAGAGCAAATAACTCTCTTAAACATTTTTCTAGGAGAATCCCCACTGTTTTTCTGTTGTTTACATTTCCCCACTGTCTGTTTTTTTCCTTTGTTATCAGTGATCCAATTTTGCCATAGAATAAATGGTTACAACTCGAGAAAAATCACTGCCATTTTATGCATTTTGAATTTGGCTAGTAAAGCCAAGCAGATCTGAGGAGTGCAGCAAAACATATGCTGTAAACTTATGAGAACTGGCTTGCTTTCCCCTTGGTAACATCTGTGCAGGCTCACCAAAGGTAACGCAGAACATGCCAGACTGCTGCAAAATGTGGAGATACCCAAATTAACTTTTAATTTAGGTATTTCTGCTGTTCTGCCAGCTGTGATGTGCCAATACCCTTAAGAGCAGATTTCAGTCGCTTTTTATCAGTGCAGCTGGCTGCCTACACTTTTCCCTCTAAGTGCCTCTAAATCCTAACAGAGCAATGACACGCAGCAATACTTTCGTTTAACGTTTCTAACAACTGATGGCTTTAGCTAGAGTTTTGCATTAGCACACACACATTTAAAACTTAAATCTGGCTCTAAATAGTGCTTCAGGTTCGTTGTACAAATTTATGCAAATAAGATCAAAGGTCTCTTATGCCCTACGTATAGCAAAGTATTTACAAATCTGTGCCAAGTCAAGACACCTGGTCATTGTGTTTTGGTTATAGCAATGTGGGTTTTTATATCTACTGTGCTTCCTTTGACATTTCACCCACTTTATGTACAGCAGCAAGTACAGATATATTGATATGCAAACAACACGTTCACTTACTCATTCAAATGCAATATTGTTTGAAAAATTAAACAAGAAATAAGAGCTTATGTAAGTGTTGCACACTTAGCAGTGCTAATGTCACTGCCTTAGCATCACCCTTAGGCATGTAAACCCTGGCACTCTCCCAGGCTGCCGGTTGATTTTAGGAATGGTTATCATAAACAGTTTAAAACTAGTATTTGATGATAATTGTAGGCTCTTAGAATAGAAACATGTCACCAAAATTTAGATAGCTATCAATGAGTGAGTCAGTTACCTTTCACTCCCTTTATTGTCAGCAAATAATACCAAGGAATTTCCAATTTGAAGTAATTTTTCCTGACTTAGAGAAGATGTGTAATTGGGTACCTCACTTGGAGTGAGGTATATCACCTAGGAGCCCACATTCCTCATCCCTACGAGGAGCTCAATCTTAATTTCTCTTTTAATTCCTTGAAGTTAAACTTTACCACTCCCATATGTATCCTTGGGCTGCAATGTGATGAACTCAGTAGTTTTCAGCAATTAGTATCTGATTCTAGAGACTACTTCTTTTTCTCTCTTGAGGAGAAAGTGCATGGATCTTTCTACAAAGAAAATGTAAGTGCAGCTACTGTGACCATGCAGCTACAGCCTGTTAATGATGCACACCATAGTGAACGTGATTCATACAGTCATCTGGAATTTATTTTCTACTGTGAAGGAAATGTGGACTTTTTTGTGTAATCAGAAAGAGAATATAAATTCAGTTTTAAAGAATTTTTCCTGACATGAAAACCCTAATTTCTCTTATTATTATTCAAAGTGAGTAAAGTTGTTTTAAGAACACCACAAAAGCTATTAAAACTTTGACAGATGTTCTGGTGAAATGTGAAACTGGGTTTTTTTTACCTTCAGGAATAACATTATTTCATTATTGTGATAATTCTAAGATCAGAAAACTGGAAAAATTAACTTTGATGGATTTTCTGTTTTCCTGAAATGTTTCTTTCATAAGAGAACTGCACAAGAGATCTGGAAGCATCAAGATCTGGCAAGTAATTAAATCATTCAGAAAGTGGAATTTTAATCCTTATAGGAGCTCTACTTAAAGTGTCATCTCACAAATGTGTTTTCATCTTGGGAATGGTCATGTTGGCTGTCTACTCCCTTGACAATAATAATGTACATCTGTTCTCACAGTTTTCATAAAATGGAGAATAATGTAAATCACTGCAGATTATATAACTACTACATAGTAAAAATACTGGGTTTATAGATGTTTTACATCGTTTCCTATGTATTTTAATAAGTGCATTGCTCATGTGCTACAGTAGTGGCTTTGCTTTCTCAAAAATGAATAATAATCAGAAATCCTTAACGTGTTCCTTATCATTTTTCTCTGTTTTCATCATAAGGATGCACATTATGTTACAGAGAACTAAAAAATAGATCTGCACATGAAAGTCAAGGTTTGAAAAGTATATATATATATATGTAATTTTCCTGCTACACTACGAGCAGGGTGGAGAAAGGTGAGCTTTATGGCACTCTTTGCTTTTCTGGGCCTTGTTAAAAGTATCTAGGTTTTTCAGGCTCCTCCCCTCTCTCACCAAATTTGTTTAGAAACATGGGACATGTTTTCTTATAACTGAGACAGTAAAGCCTCTGCTATTCAGTGGTGTAATTTTCCATTACAATACTTCACCTATAAACACAGCAGATACTTTTTCTCTCAGGATCAAAATAAATTACAGGTTTTTATCCTATGTAAAAATTCCTTTGTGAAAATCTGTTGTTTTGCATGCTGGAGAGGAGGTCATGGGAGATCACTACAGCCCGATCTGGCTGCAAGAACCTGTGAAAAGTTCAGAGCTGTTACCAGTGACAATCCTGTTCATGGGGGAATTGCAGGTGAAGTCATTTGTCCCCCAATGACCCTTGAAGCTTGTGTCCCACCTGCCTCAGTCTGTGGAGCCCCGAAGAGCCTGGGTGATTTATGCCTGGTGCATTTCTCCACAAGGATGGAGCCCCAGCTGCACAAAAGGGGCTCTCCTGCTTTGAGGAGCAGTTGTCCAAAAGACACTTGGGGAGCTTCTGCATCAGTGGGGTTAGTAGCTTTTTGGGGGTTTAAAGCTTGTTTTTGTTGAGGAACAAATGAGAATGGATATGTGAAAGCTCTCCTGTTAGGCAGAATAATATAGACTCTGTGTTCAAGCTGTATTTTAATTAAGGGTATCAAAAATAGAGTGTCATACAGACTGAATGCTAGGGATGATTTAACAGGCAGAAAGAACAATGAGTGAGAGCTTAGCAAACTAATATAGACTTGGAAAACAAGATTTGATGACCTTTTAATCACTGACTTTCTCAGTATGTAGAGGAAGATTATTTTTCCAATGCTTCAATTGTTTTTTTTTTCTGTAAGGGGGGGAAAATAAAACTGCTTGAAATAAGCCTTTTAGGGAGAAATGTTCAATATTTGCAATTGCTTACAGCTTTGATCAAAGAATCACACTGGCTATTTACTTTGGGCAAATAAATGCTATGTATACATACAGAATTTCAAAGTATAATAGGTCATGAAATCCTGATATGGTAAGGCATTCCTCTCAGATTCATGAACTATAAAAGTCAACTGGACATGAAAGGGCCTTTGACAATCTTCAGAGGAAAGAACAAGTTAGCACCTTTAAATCTGAAATTACAGATAAATACATTTTCCTTCCTTAAACCCCCTGTAGTTCCAATTAGGGATTCTACTTCTCACTTCCCTCCCAAAGTGTGGCACAATGCTGCTATGCATTATTGAACATGCTGCTGTGCCTTACTTGACCCCAGAGGTGACTGCTTCTTGGCAGTGGAGGAAACAAGTCACACAGATTCCTTGAGTACTTCACTGAGAGATTGTGACTAGCTTAATTAGAGAATGCTCAAGAACTGTTGTGAGATACTTGGATTACATGCATTATGTAAGGCCAAATTAAATATGAGCATGAATACAATCTTGATCTAAAGAGTAATTTGAATAACGGATGAAATAATAACAAGATCCTTTTGAGTCCCATACAGCATGCTTTGCTTTTCCATATAAAATATCTCCTACATCATTTAAAATGTTTTCATGGAGCAGAGCAGGGCGGTGCCACTCAGAAGTGCCAGGAAAATGCACTGCCAGATGTGAGTCATTGCTGAACTTCAGCTCTCGTTTCTTTGTTCACCCTTCAAGCACAAGACAACCTGTTCTCTACCACTGAGTTGCCTGCAGGTGCCTTGATGGAACATGCAATGAGGACCCTGCCAGACAAGGGGAGGGGGGGGAGGGTTTGTCTGATTTTGATTTTGTTTGATCTTCATTTCCTGTGAACACCTGGGGTGACATGGCACAACCATCCTTGTCCTTGGGTGAAATCCTGGCATTTCTGAAGTCAAAGAAATCAAAGAAATCTTATCTTTTTCAGTGAAACCAGGATTTCCACCACATACATGTTTCAGTACTGTGTTCTTTCAGGTAAGGAAGCACTGAAGTGCTGGAAATGACATGAATTTCTGAATCCATGTAGTCAATTTCCCTACAAAAGTAGAGGAATCAGACTGAATGTAACTGACTGATCGCCAAATCTGTCTTGGAAGTTGGATGGCCAGCATGGGTTTCCACTGCAGCTTTTTGCATGGTAAGCTTTATACATTTTGTGGATTCCTAGAAATTTTGGTAGCAGATTTACTTTAATGAAATCTGAACACAAGGAGATCAGTTTTCTTAATCTAAAATTGATCTATTTCTAGGCTAGATTCTTTTGATTAAATAGACAAATCCGCAGTATATTTAAGACATCTATTCTAGGATGAATTGAGTTACTCCCTAGATCTGCACTGACTCTTAGGAGTAACTGACTACAATTAGTCACATGAATTTCATACTTTTATACTTATTCTTTGTAAGTACTCTAGGGTTTTAATGAAATGGGGCTGGAATACTAAATTATTTAGTGTTACTGAGCTAGTTACCACAGAAACGTGAGCAAAGAATTGTATTTGAACATTAGAAGCAGTGTATCTCTGCAAAATTTTCCCTTTGATTACTACCAAATGAAATATTTCAGTTGAATAACCACTTTCTTTTCATGTATTGGATGAATATCTCTAACAAATACTCTTCACACAAGCTCCACTTATAAGACCAGAATTTCTCGTGCAGATTTCCTTTGAATGTAAAACTTGGGGTGACTGTCTAAAGCCAAGCATATAAACAGCATTCTGAACATTTAGTTCTAGTCCATTTATTTTTGTTTACTTCTGTGCTTCATTATAATGAGATACACATTTTTGTGTATCGAGGACTATAATTACTGGTGTCCATAGAGCAGCTCAGCAGAGAGTATAATTATTGCTCACATGTCAGCTCAAGGCAAGAATTAGACTCAAAAGTCTGACACGGTCATTACTCCTACATTTTAATTTGTTCACCTCCTGGTAGCACCTAACAGATCACCTAAGCCTGTCTTAATTTTTCAATACAAAGAGATTAAACTCCTGCCTCTGTATCCTTTTTTGTGAGGGAGATAGTCATACCTGAGAATGAAGCTGGCCATACTCACAAAGATACAGAGCTGGTTCTGGGACAGGACCACAGGGCAGCATAGGGCAGCACAGGGCAGCACAGGGCAGCTGGCCACATGTGCAGCACTGCCAACATCAGAGACATGACAGATGGTCATGTGCACAGGGATGGAGGGTGCTCTCTTTCTTCGGAAAATCAAGCAAGGTCTCAGGGCAAGATAGACATTTGCCACAGCTGGAGAGACTTTTTTCAGTCTAGGAGGGACATAGCCATTACTCATGAGCTACGTGTAGATCAAAAACTGGTTTGATGTGGCTGCCAAAGACCCCTTCAAGATGGGGCTACAGCAGGGATGATCAGAGAGCCTGCACTGTATGCTCTCTGTAGGTGCCACTCATGCCCATCCACCTCCAAGTGCAACTTGCTCCAGAATTCAAAAGCACTTTTAGCACAGGAAGACACTGGACTGTCCCTTACTCAGCTGAGGAATGGGAGCAGATGAGGGCTGCTGCCAGCACAGGTTCCCATCCACTGCTGTTACCTGGCCTGTGCACTGCTGACATTTCTGGTTTCTTCTGTTTTCCTTCTTTTGAGGTACCATTCAATTTCCTGAGAACTCTCACAGTTCAGTACAACAAAAATCTTCAGGCTTCAACACAGTGTATTTGGTTTGTGCTTTGTGCTATTATGTTGGGCTAAACCAAACAAGTTATGAAGCAACAAAAAACTTCAAACATCCCTCCTTTGCCTATTACCAGTGAATCCTGGGTTTCTAAATATATTTAAAATATCGGGTACTTGGGCTTTTATTGGCTGGCTTTCTCTGAGTTTGTGTGAAGACTTCCCTCCACAGCTGGGAGCCCTGACCATCTCAGTGCTATATTGCAGGGCATGTATGCATACTTCCCATTATTTTGGGAACTACAGATAGAGCTACAATGCTTCAGTTGGCCAATATTTCTCCATAAGGCCCTGGTAAGGTACATGAGCCTACACAGAGATGACTACCCTGCTCTCCACCCTATGAATGAGTGAACAAAGGAACCACTTTTTCCTCTGTATTCATACAACTAAATACAAAACAATAATATTTTTTCAGAAAATTGTCTCCATTACAGCAATGTTGGAAGTGGTAGGGTGAGAGTGAGTCAGTTACAAAAATTAAAAATTCTGTTTTTAATATCTTTTAGTAATAAATGTTCACAAACAAGTACAAATTAAGTCTGTTCTCCATATTTTAAATTAATTTTTACTCTTCGGTTTATAAGACTCATGTCTCACTATATGATTTTAAGTGGTTTCACAAAATTGCTTCAAAAGAAATGATTCTGTAGAGTTTGCATATACTTGATATATATCTTTGAAATTATTTGTTCTTGTGCATGTTTTTAGTTACAGAATAAAGACTGCTTAAACTTTTATTGAGAAAATTCAAGTAATTCCGTTATAACTAAATGAAAAGCACATCATTAAAAGAAGATTTAAAAGCAAGAAAAAATCCTTTTATGAGAGCACAGCTCTTGAATAATTACTTCAGCTCTGGCAGTGAATACTTCGTTATTTAATGAAACCTTAGTATGCAGTACTTTATCCCAAATGTGTCACGAATTTTCAGTGAGAGAAAATGAACCAAAGTCCTAATGTGTACTCTGGGAGTGAGAGGCACACGGCAAATATTATAGCAGGTCACTTAAAATGTTATTTGCTCAGGTATCTTGGTGCTATCTGAGGTGCCATTAACAGCAATTTCAGATTCTCTGTCAGGCTGTGCAGGAAAAAATGCATCATTGTCCTTTCCCTCCTCACTCACCAGCTATGGATCTCTCATGGTACACAATCCACGTGCCCAGGTCTCCCCCCAGCACCCCTCACTGTGTCTCAGCTGCAGCTCTTCACCCACCTGTGGTGTCCACCCGCGCCCGTTCCGTGCGATGCTCGGCGGTACCGCCTCCCTGCTGGCCGCGCCTGAACCCCAGCGTGCAGCACAGCGTCTGCACCGGGGCTGCAATGCCTCTCACCCAACCTCAGCTTCCTAAAGGTTAGAAATATAGATATTACTCTATTCCCTTTCCAGCTAATGGAAGGAGACAGGAACAGCTGGCCAAGATTTCTCTGGGTGGACCTCACCGCTCCCCAAAGGTGTCTGTCCTGCACCTACAGGGACATCAGCTGGCTAACGCTAACTGCATGTGGCATTGCCGGGTCTCAAGAGTTTGCAGAGACACAGCTTGACCTTAATGTGCACCAAAATGATTTTAGCATTAACAGAAACATTTTTGGCAAGCACATTGCTCTACATAAGGAAAGAGCTGCACATGGTCCTGCCAGTACTTGGGCCTGATATTTCATATGTTGCAGATTATAAGATTCAAGAGCAATACAAACAAAAAGTTTTCTCAGTGATGAAGAAACATCATTAGAACCTAGTAAAATACTTTTCTAAACCACTTAAAACCATTTTGCTGATAGGTCAAGTGCAAACTGAGTTAACTCAAAAGGACTAAAAATACTGATTTTTGAAAATTAATAAAATAAATAAAACAGTACTAACATTACCTGAGCAAAATTAAAGTTGGAACCAAGGAAAGTAGAAGCAAATTATGTATATTTCTCAAAGATAATCGCTGGAAGTATATTTATGTCTCTAAGTACAAAGGGGAAATTGAAAATCACATTATTTATATCTCAGCACTTTTAAAGTAATACTACATAAATTATTCCAATGAGTATAAGTCAAATTAAAAGCCATATAGTATAGAAGAACTGTGCTTTCATTATGTGAAGTGCTACCTAGTAAATAAGTGAACCACTGAGCAAATTCTTCTCATTCATAACCTGCACAGAAGAAGACAACGGTAATCAATGGGACAAAAAAAATCTGTCATTGTCCAATATGAAGTTCTTGTTTAGTGCCAAATTAAACTTTATCAGCTTTTTTCTGTCACTATTCTATAATTTTTTATGTTAAAGATATATTTGAATAGAAAGCCATTTGTAAATATGAAATAATCTAAAATTTGATTAAATACATTTATCAGGATGTGATTTTAAAGACCTTGCATTTTATTGAGTAGATTTTAAGCTCTTTTTGGAGAGAAAAAAAAAATTACTTGCTTTCTTTCTAGCACTACTAGTTACTTTTTTACAAATACACTTTCTGTACCTCATTTTTTCATGATGGAGCTGTTTTGACTGATGTCACAGTTTTAAAAGTCAGTGAAAAATCTGTTTCACTGAAGTGGAAGCCCTGATCAGGCATTGCTTTTTCTTCTTAAACTTGAAACAAGTATAAAAGCATGTCTCAGAACATTTAGAGAAACCTTTTTTTTCCTGCTCATGAGCAAAGAATTCAGGAGTGGAAGAAAAGGACAGGAGACAAAGGCAGGGAAAAAAAAAACAAAACAAAACAAGAGAAAACAATAAAAAAGCTCCACCATTTCTCCTTAAAATCCTTAGGATACCAATTCTCCCTCTCACTTTGTGTTTTGTGGATGGAGAGGTTTGAGCCAATTGATGACAGAGTTGGGTTAGTATAGGGACTGTTTATTGAAGAGAGGAAAAGTAGCTCTTCAGTCAAATACTTCCATATCTTTTGCTTTTTCCAGCAGCTTCTCTGTACTGTTTTCTGAAACATGACTATGTTGATTACTGCTGCAAGAAGATTATTACTGTAAAAATGTTCAACTGACAAAGATTTCAGAGTGTGTATTATCAATTTGTATGAGTCAGACCTTTGTTGGCAAAATCTCAATGGAATTGCAAAACACAGTTTTCCAGCTCGGCAGACTTGTACCAGACATGTAAAACTCTACTCAGAATGCCAGTTTCATGCATCAGAGTTAAGGTTTTCAGCATGTTGCAAAACAAAAAAACAAAAAACAAAACAAAAAAAAAAAAAAAAAAAAAACAAAAAACAACAAAAAAAAAATTGTGTTAATCTCAAAAGATGCAAAACAACTTTCTGAATGTGAATGTGTACACAAACACACACACACACATACACTCTTATCTACAAAGGTGCTCTAACACATACATGCAACATCAGTCAGTAATATCTACACCCAAAATTGCAAAGAGGAACTGTTTAACACAAGACTATAAATGCCCATACTGAACTGAACAGGTGGGGATATATTTTTTTAAACTGTTCCTCTTACTGTCACCACTGATATAACTGACAGAGCTCTACTTTCTGTCATCAATTAATTTTTTAACGGCTGTAGGTGAGAGCTAGATTTAAACAAAAGCCTTGGAGGCATGAATTTTCAAATAGCACTTCAGTAAACAGCCAGTTTTATCAGTTTAGATTTCATTCACTTGTGAGGAAAGTGTCAAAGAATCTGGACATTTTATTTGAGCTGTTTGAGAAAATTTAGAGATCAATGGTAAAAGTTGAGTTATAATAGTATTGCTGATTGATTTAAAAAAAAAATAGAATTAGTGAAGAAATTTAAATTAAAATGTCCAAAACTACCAAAATTTTTAGAAGACTGGATTTCTTCTAAAAGTCTTTTTTTTTTTCCTCAATTTAGCAGTGCTCAATAAAACAGAAAAGCTATTAAGCTAAGTGAATAAACTATCAGAAACTATCTACTTTTTGGCGAGTCAGCATATCCAGTTGTAACAACAGCCCTGGTGTCAGATTAGGAAAACTCGTTGGTCAAGATAGGATCTTAGAGAAGAAATTTCAATGTCAAAATAACAAATGGTTTCCATGTAGCTTTAAATTTTTATTTTGCTTCCTTAAACTATATAAGGAAATGAAATTTTATTCTCTCATATACCAAGGAGGAACTAGGCAAATTTAGCAACAATACTCTGGTTACACATCATATACAGAGTATTGCAATAGGATGTAACATGCTGCACATTGCAAATGACATAAATCATTACATGTTAAAGGCCTTAAAGTAATTTATGCAATTTACTGGTTGGTCCACAAGTCAGTGTTTCAAGATTAATCTTATACTGCTATGGGCTGTTGAACAATGTGAGTGGTCAGTTCCCTTCTTTTCCCTCTGCCTTATTTTGTGGTTGTCATTAGCAATATTGCTTAATGCTTTATTGAATCTCCATTTCCCTGTTTTCTCACTATGTCGATATGTCTCTCTTCCCTATAGCCAAGTACCCACAGAATAATATGAATACCATTATCTTTAAAATGTAGTGTCATTATGAATACTTGCTAAAGCACACAAAAATTGCTTGGGTTCAGAGGCCAGTAAATAAGGAGTCAAGCCAATCTCTGGTGCTATAGTCAAAGTCTTCTTATTTTTCTACTTGGATTTGTACATATACAGAATCACATTATTGCATTGTTCAAAAGAATACTGGGATCACATTCATAATTTCTGTTGGTTTTGTAACAGTATACACTCCACTTTATCATCTTAGAAAATTAAGAAAAGAGAATTGTGGGTTTTGTTCATCACTGTTCAGCATACAAAATGTTACTCTAATCTATTTGAAGTTCTACCTGAAAATTTTAGCACTGAGTGATTATTGAAATACACACAGAACAGAAAAGAGAATCCTATAAACTCAACTGAAATGGAAACACAAATGCCAAGCACAAAAAATCCCACAAATTTTCAATTATTCCTTTAACACCATCCTGTTCTATAAGGCAGCTGTGGAAGTAAATTACCTCCTTGTTGGAGGAAATACCTAGCCAAATGCTACTGTACCCTCTGATTTTAGAAGAAGATGCACAATGTCAAAACGTTTTATTCTCAAAATGTATCTGACATTTTATTTTTCATCATGCCTGTTTGTATGTGTTACAAGATTTTTTTTGATGACATGAATGGAAAAGAAAGAGGACAGTAGAAATAAAAACTGAAGTCAACGCAAAAATGAACTATCTATTGTTTATTAGTAATTATATCAGCATCTCTCTGTAAAAATACCAAATATCCCTGGCACTAGGATAATTAACTGCTTTTTGTGACAAAGGATATAGAGGAGGCACTACCTCACCACAAACTCTTTGGGCTTTCATTGGGCTTTCATTCCAGTCTTCTCAGCCCAAAGTCCACCTGGAGAGAAGCTCCAGTTCCAGCTGCAGAGTCACATCTCTGTGTCCCTGACCTGGTCACTCTCGTCTCATTAAATCTTCAAGGTAGCATGAAGTAACTTGTGCTTTTTTAGAGAGGGAGGACAGGAACAGTAAATCCTACCTGGGGCTGGTGCAAGCAGTGTTTGTCTCATTTTTCATGATTTCCTTTTGCCACCCATTGATGCAATGAATGTAATTAGACAAATACTAAACATGAAACTGCTTCATATTACATCCACGAGCAGGGTTATTGTAGTGTAAATTCCTGCCAGTGAATGGAAGATGGATAAACAGAGATATTTTTCTGCTGTGCCTTTGTCTTATTAATAATATCAATGAGCAACATCAGTTGTCTTCCTAAGCAGGCTGGGGAACACAAGCAACTGTGGCTGTTTATTATCTCATTTACCCAAGTAGTCCATGCAAAATAGGCACATATTCTTGTATCCTCACTGCACAGACAAGACAAGATTGATGGAGATCAAAAAAAACCCAAAGACAAACCTAGAGGGACTGCAGGTATTTATTTAATCACAGGACCATTTACCTGATTTTCATAAGGTATTTGCTCACTTGAATTCAAACCATTCATAATAAGGAATAAGCAATTCACTGAAATTTGAGAATTAGACATCAAAACAAATCTGTTTTATCTGCTGAAGTAAACTGAAAAGAAAATTACACAATGTCTGGAACAGTCGAAGGTAGAAATCCTTCCTCTTCATTACCCTCCCCCAGATGCTTACACCTTGTCTCCAGGAATACATCACATGAGAAAGAAACTTGACAATTATCAAAACTTTTAAGACTGTGATTAGACAGAAAATAAAAATATGTTTCAAAATGAATGCAGTAAAGAACTATGGCAGTAATAAAAGAAGGCTTATGCTTCATTTCAATATTTCCTCATTTTAGTTATTGGTTCTCAATACCAGCATCCCATTAGAGTCTAGGCTACAAAGACTTCAGGATAATAGATCTTCCTTTAGGCACCAGTGTTTGAAGGGAAAAGGACAATTTAATATTCTAAAATCAGTGGAACTGTGTGGGCAGTAGGGAAGAGGGGCTTATCTGTAGATTTACTGTGAAACAATTATGCTCCTGCAAGCTCTAAATCCCTCTCCTACTCACAATTAAAGGCATAGATAACTTCCTAATGTACAGCAGCTGACAGATCAGATGATGGAAAGCCAATATCTATCACTCTCTGTTTACTTCTTACTTTGTATGGGGAAAATCAGCCATATGCAGAATCCATTTGGGATAAAAAGAGCTTGGGTAGCAGTGCATCATAGGAAACGGTTTCATCCATCAACTCTCCCCAGAAAGACAGGACTGGATGTTTCATTTGCAGGGCAGAGGAGAAGATACCAAAGGAGGAAGCAATCAGTTCAATAACAAAGGGAAAACTCTCAAGCAGAATTTCAAGCTCCTAAATGACTTCCTAAAAGGCTCCTGCACAGCTCCTTATTGGTTCTTTTGTTTGTCCTCAGAAAGGCAATTGCCAGAAACTTGATTTCAATTTGAAAGCTTTCATTTATAAAGAATGCAGTGCCAAAGGAATTGGTGTGGCATATTAACCAGTACAGTGAATCAAATCTTGAAGACTTTCTTCAGAGTTTGTGTTTTACAGCCTATACAAAACTCTAAACCAGACCTGGCAGAATCTTTTGCACTTCAGGAACCTCAGAATTTGGCCTGCTGGGTTCACCTGTGAAGTTCTTACCTCCAACTTTTAAACAGTTTATAAATCTAAATTCAGTTTATGCCACTAGCAAAATTAATCCAATCCACCAACAAAGCTTACATTTACTGCACATTACTGTTCTCTTATGTCAGAGAAAGCTATGAAAGTGATCCTGCTGAATCCAAAGCCTCCTATGACTCTCCTAAAGCTCTTTGGAGGCAGAGAGACTTGCCCACTGCAGGAGGAGGGATTTACTGCCTGCAAACTCAACATCTGTGATACTTGGATTGTCAGCTTAAGTACTTTAAAACTTTCTTCTGTGTCCTTATTTTTCCCATTAATCTCTTATCTTATGCAATATAAAAAGAAGACAGATAAAATAAATTGTGCAAATGAGTAGTTTGGCTTGCCTCCAAAATATCAGTAAAAACATCCTCATTCTCACATTACTTTTCAAATTTCTGTATTCTTCCTTCTCTTAATTTCACAGAAGACTCCTGGCTGATCCTTACTTGTCATAAAGATTTTGCAAGGAATTTTTAAAGGAGGATTTAATTAAGATGGCCAGTAATAGCTCACTTTTGTTAACTCAAGCACAGCATCACCAGCTGGGCAAGGGAGGGGATTGTCCTGCTCTTCTCTGCATTGGGACAGCCTGACATCGAGTGCTGGGGCAGTTTTGGGCACCACAATGTAAGAAGACATTAAACTATTGGAGAGTGTCCAAAGAGGGCAACAAAGATGGTGAAGGGCCTTGAGGGGAAGCCGTGTGAGGAGCAGCTGAGGGCACTGGGTCTGTTCAGCCTGGAGGAGACTGAGGGGAAACCTCACTGCAGTTACAGCTTCCTTGTGAGGGGAAGGGGAGGGGCAGGCACTGATCTCTGCTCTGTGGTGACCACAGACAGGATCCAAGGGAATGGCCTGAAGTTGTGTTAGGGGAGGTTTAGGCTGGATATCAGGAAAAGGTATTTAACCCAGAGGGTGGTTGGGCACTGGAACAGGCTCCCCAGGAAAGGGGTCACAGCCCCAAGCCTGACAGTTCAAGAAGCATTTGGACAATGCTCTCAGGCACAGGGTGTGATTCTTGGTCATGGTGCTATGCAGAACAGTGATGGACTCAATGATCCTTGTGGGTCCCTTCCAGCTGAGCATATTCTGTGATTCTATGACTGACGAGAACTACACCTTCCTCCATCTGCCAACACTTCTGGGTCCAAACCCCGATGCCTGATGTTTGAGACTTGGTCTATGTGCAAAACTGCATGAAACAACTTGCACACACAATGTGCACTTGTCTGTCTGCTTGCCTGGTCCAGCAACTACACATATTCCAGCTAAGAGCTGGAAAGCAGCAGCTCCTCTTGACCTCAGAAGGAAACACACCAGTTTCCTGGGCACTAACCCAGAAGCCCACTGCTCTAAGGCATATGTGAAAGGAGCTGAATCAAACCAATGAGAAATCTTTCTTGAAAAAAGAGTCTATTCTACTCATCTCCTGATAACACAAGCAACCCCTTAACCTCCAAAACATTTAGCTAAGGGGACAAGTTTTCTCAGTCTTCAAAAAATCTGGGTACCTTTCACAGTGTTATATCTCAATGACTGAAATGAAGTCAAAACCACTGTGTCAATTGTGCTCCTTCAGGATTACATTTCAGTCTCAGTAAGACTGATGCAAACAAGTAATGACCACGGCAGATACTGGTCAACAAGTAAGTTATTTCTTTTTTATTCACTGACATTTTTATAGCTGAAGTGACTGGAAATCATCCTCCCAGAAAATGGTATCAAAAAAGCAGGTTCAGCTGGTTTTCATCCAACTGGCTGTTTACATTTAAGTCTTCGCAGCAGTGGTTTTAGTTTTTAAAGGAAGGATGCTTGCTTTGATCTTACAAATGCGTATCATTTTTTAATCAGTTCAATTGTACGTGAGTAGCATGTTTTCGTGCTTAAACATACTGCACAGAGACTTACATAAAGGAAAACAATAAAAGGAATTGTAACAATTCTTGTTTCCAGTTTCTATAGGAGAAGTTTCTACAATTACTTCTATCCAGTTTCATAGTCTTGGTGCTAATTTCACTTGTGAAATTAATTAGTGACTATTTAATTAGTGACTATTTAAACAAGAAGACTTTTTTTTTAATGAGGCTTTGGGGGTTTATTTTAATGTTAGACATCAGAAGACAGCGACCTGTTTCAACAGATTAAAAAACATATTTTAAAATGAGATGCTACTGTATTGCATGTGCCTGAGACAGGGCTAGTTTTCCCCAGTGCAGCCCTCATAGCGCTGTGCATTGTAGGGCATCTAGAAAGGTGTTGATAACACAGCATCAGTGCTGTCCCTCCAAGACTCCCCTACTGCACCCAGTAGATTGGGAGTGGCCAAGGTCTTTGAAGGGGACCTATCTCCAGGACAACTGACCAAAGAAACCAAAGGGATATCCATACCACAGGACATCTGCTCAGCAATAAAGGCTGAGAGAAGGGGGAGGGGACTTCATTAGTACAGCATTTGTCTTCCAAAGCAACTGCTATGCATACTAAAGCCCTACCTGTGGAGTGGCTGGATATCACCTGCTGATGGGAAGTACAGAAGAGATCTTTTGGACTTCCTTTGCTTCTATGTACAACCTTTGCTTTTGCTTTATTAAAGTGCCTTTACCTTGAATCATGAGTTTATCTGCTTCTTATTTTCTCCACCTGCATCCTGCCAAGGAGGGAAGAATATACGGAGTTTTGGAAGGCACCTGGCACCTCGTCCAGGTCAACCATCACAACTCTGAAATATTTTAGCATCTTTCAGAATCAAAGGTGCATTTGCCCTTATAATTTCTGTCACATGTTTTGTGGCAGTATTTATAACTAGGGCATTAAAGAACTCACTACCAAGCACGACTGCTTACCTTTTTTTCTCTCTTTGAAATAGTTAGTGATTTTTTCAATGTGCTAAGCATCATGCAAGAAATTTTAGCTCTAAATGATCCCAGAAATCAAAAATCAAACTAGGGAAAAATAATGAACAGGATGCAAAAATTTCCAATGCACAGATTTACCCTGTAGGTTTTGTGGAGGCTCAAAATTATTTTATGGTCTTATTACTTCTTTGTTTTACATTGAAAATACAAATCCATGCTTTATCATTTTTTCATTTTAGTTTGAACTGTTTTAGTCACCTAGCAATCCAATGTTCATGATTTTTTCATATTAATAACTCAATATTTCCTTTAAATTATTTCCTTTGAAATCTTACTGTCTAAGCCCTTATAAAAGTCCCATTTGAGTGGCATTTATGATTTTATAGTGAAGGACCTGTCCGTTTTTTAATGATAAAGTTTTATTTTCAAGGAAATTTACAACATCTTTTAATTTGTTCAGAGAAAATTGAATGGTTTTTTTAGAGTTTCCCATACTTGACAGGATTTTGCAAGGTTTCTGTGAGCTACTTAGATATTTCTCAGGGGCTTTCTTAGCCTTGTGGTGCAAACTAACTGCATTAAAGTCATGCAACTGTAATTTAAGCATAGAAAATCTGTATGGGATGACATTTGACGCAGTACTCAATATGCAGTTACAAATGGTGTAGTATTTTCTGAGTTCTGTTAGAAAAATATAAATCTCCTGGAAACGTGCAAAGAATTTAAGTTTGAGGAATAGTGGTTTGGACACATGTAAAAACCTACTCTATTTAATTTATAACCAATTAATCTAAGCACCCAGATTTTCAAAACTGAATTAACATTTCTACGCACAAATATATATATTTTTGGAAAATATAAATAGTGATGTTGTATATGGCTTCAGCCTGACTTACAGCTGTCATTTCACCAAAGAAGGAGATAAAAACCATAATTTCAACCCATCAAAATAAGCCCTCTAGCAAAAAAGTGAAGTAAGGCTCTGTAAAATTTAGTTGATGAGCTTTGAGAGTAATATAAATGGAAAGCAGCCACTTTTGAGAAAGGCAAATTAACAGAAACCAACTGCTCTTTGATGTCTCCAAGTTCTTTGTTGCTTCAAGTTCTCTGTCAGCTTTATTGAACTCCTCCTTTTTGCTTTACAGAAGACAGTTTCATCTTACCATTTTTCTTACTCCTACAATCTAAATTTAAAAGGGTTTGCTATTTTCTGCTAATGGAGTGTCCAGTGACTTATCTCCTGTGGATAATTAGCTGAAATCGTCTTGACTATGATCAATAATACTTGGAAGGAGATATGGTTAAAAAACATTACTTTTATTAGTAAAGACTATGTGCATAAAATGCATTTTTCTTTGAACAGACAAGAAAACCTTGTGGATGATCTTGGAAACAAATATTACCACACTGAAGAAGGCTAAATAAATGAACACCTATGAAAGCAACTCGGTTAAAAAATGTTGGCAAAACTTAAGTCCAAGTTAGTTGCTAATCAGTATTTTTCTTAATCACATGGGTCAAATAGGGTAACTGACCTCATTAGACAAGGTGCTAGTAGAGAAGCTGGAGACAAAAGTTTAGTTCCCTCACTCTGTGGTTGATATCCTGTCTCAATCTGTTCAATAAAATTGAAGCAATGGCACATTCTTACCAAAAAGATACAAGCAAAACAGAAGGATCATAGAATCATAAGATTGTAGAATAGTTTGTGTTGGAAGGAACCTTAAAGATCATCTAGTTCCAACCCCCCTGCCATGTGCTGGGACACACCTCACTAGATCAGGTTGCTCAGAGCCCCATCTAACTTGACTTTGATGAGGCATCTTCAACTTCTCTGGGTGACCTGTACCAGTGCTTCACCACCCTCACAGGAAAGAACTTCCTCCTGATATCTAATCTAAACCTACTCTCTTAGTTTGAACCCATTCCCCCTTGTCCAATTAACACAAGCCCTTATAAAAAGTCCCTCTCTGCCTTTCTTGTAGACTCCCTTTGGGTACTGGAAGGCTGCAATTAGGTCACCTCAAAGTGTTCTCTTTTCCAGACTGAATAAACCCAATTCTTTCAGCATTTCCTCATTGGAGAGGTGCTCCATCACTCTGATCATCTTTAAAGGTGGCCTCCTCTGGGCTTGCTTCAATAGGTCCATATTTTTCTTATGCTGAAGACCCCCGAGCTGGACGCAGTACAGGAAAAAAAATACTGACAAGGAATCAAGGATGCTTATTTACAGCAGTAATGAAGATCTCAACAGTGTCTACAAGCTGAAACAGCACACAATGGAGAAAATACATGCCAGCAAGTAAACTCTAAAAAACATTTTAACAGCCTTTCCCACTGCACTATATGAGAGACAAAACTGGGCTAGATACACCCTTGGTCTCACTCTCTGAGGTGTTCATTATGTTTCCAATGTGTGCTTCCCTCCTTGGTGTTACTTGCTACTTGACTTACTAGTTAGAGAGACCCAGGTGAAAGGTATTGATTGACAGTCTAAGGAATGACCTGTGGGACATTGGGACCATCTCTTTGGCTCAGTATTGACTTTAAACTGAACGAACTCCCAGAGCATTCAGGCAGTCTATCTGATCCGTTTTCCACAAATAAAATGTAAGTAGCAAGGACAAGCTCATCTTCATGAATATTGGCAGAACAACTTTTAGCTCTGAAAACAAGTGTAGAACTAATTCCTTATGAGGAAGAGAGGGTTTCTTGGCATATGAAGAAACGCCAGTGGCAGCACAGGTTTCTTTAAATTTTGACAGTACTTCAAAAACTCTGGACAGTCTGAAGCATTTAAAAGCTGAAGCATTTTAAATGTCTGAAGACATTTAATAGCAAGGAATAGTGTTCTGAGGGCTACATAGATGAATATTTCAAATGAGGAAACAAAGAGGAAAACATGTTTTTTAAATAGAATCTCACTTGCAATGGCCACAATTCTGGTTGAGAAGGTGTTTAATTTCTATTATGACATACAGAGGTTTAAGAACATGATCTGTTGTGCTAATATTGTTCATGTTTGTTCATTACCTAACTATAAATTATTATCAAAGTGTACTAAAAATCCAGTCTGGCTAGCTCAGAGGTATGGAATACAAACAAACAGATTTCTGAATACTTTGAAAAATGTTTAGGTTGCCCTTTTACACTCCAACTCATGTAGCTTTTATCTTGACATATATCTGCCTTTGGCATATTTGAAGAAATCTGATTTTGAAATAATCAAGTCATGCATCTTAGAACTGCCTGCCCTGGTCACAAATGTGCCACATTGCATATTTATCGACAGCCACATTTTCTCTTGAGAGAATTATATTCATATGTGCATGGCTCTCAATGTATTACTGCATATTATCTGTGTGTCAGATATGGGAATAAAGCATAAATAAAATATTAGAGTTGAAGAAGAAATAAAAATTATGAAAGCTATTGGAAAACAACTCCTCTCCAAATGCAAGGTGCATGGGAATACAAGAAGATCATCTCCATAAATACATTCATCCAATTTCACCTTAGGTTCTCACAGATCAGTGCAGAGCAAAACTTCTGATTAAACTTCAATTTAATTTTCTTACAGACCTTAAGGAAATTATATATAAAGCACATATATCAAGCATCACATGTACTCCACAGAACTCATATTTCTTTATTCACAGATATGAATTATCCAAGTAACCTACATAAGAATTTCACTCTGCTGAGTTGCTGCTTTCATTGTTTCCTAAATCCTTGAGACAAGAAGTTAAAGAGTCAATCAAGCTTAGAGAGCAAATGAAAGTCACAGTTGAAATGAAGAACTGTGCATTTATTTTACATTACTGAAAGATCAAACAGTGAATTATTTCAACAAAAGTCTAGAATTTAGTTAGAACTAAACTCAATACAACTTAGAAGTGAATTTAGTTCATTTTATGAACTACACTCATACAGTAGTTTCTGTGGATTTAAATGAGTGTCCTTCCCTTTAATAGAGGTTTTATGTTGTTGTAAGTCATGAGAGCTATGTCAAAATTACACATGTAATAAAATTTAGGTTCACTTTTATTGCAGCTAATTCCTTTTAATCATTTGTTTTCTTCATAATTACAGGGTTTAGCAATCCTGGTTTTGGTTTGGTTTTGTGTTTGTTTTGTTGTGTGTTGTTGTTGTTTTTGTTTTTTTTTTGTTGTTGTTGTTTTTTTTTTTTTTTATTTTTAATTAAATATTTTTGGCTTTTTTTCCTATGTTTTCCACTCATTCAGCAGAAACATGATTAAAGACAACACAGATATTTTGGCAGATGGGTGATTACCTCTTAAAACCTCCTATGGAATGACTATTTCTAGCAACTTATGGGCACATGCAATTTCCTCCCCTTAAAATATGCACAGCCCAATCTTTCTAGTTCTAATGGGCAACCGGAGTCCCACATATGGACTTTGAGATTTCTGGACAGCTGCATGAGGACATAACTTGTGCAGACTGATTTGAATTTTAAATTGCATCACTTGAGTCACATCATGCAACTTTTAAATGGCATCTTCATTTGTACCTACTGGTGCTCACATTTGTATATCACCACCATTTTATATCGGGCGTGGGAACCATGGTAATGTGACCCTCTCATGCTGCAAGCAGATGCTCTTCTCTGAAGCAACAGCCCAGCTGCTGGGAGAAAGGATTTATGTCAGTCCATGGCTCTTCCCTGATGAGTGCCTGGAGCCACAGGAAGCACAAGTTAAGAGTTTTGAAGCAGATACAATATTGATTACAGCTACCTCGATCTGTTAGAATTATCTACAGCCCTTCAGCTGTAAAGCTGAGTAACCACTGACCCAGGATATGTGTTGGGATTTTTCTGAGGGAAGGAAAGTTTCATGTAAAGAAAATCTTAGGAAGCCCGTTGTAATAGTCGAAACATATTCATCAGTTAAATAAAGATACTCTCTTTGCCTCTTTACCACAACCTAGTTAAATTGTCATTTCTGTACCTATCTATCCATCTAAAAGCATATATATTTATATATATTATTATATGGATACCTCTATAAATGACCTATTCTATTTATACAGCATTTGCATTAGAAATTCCCTTTACTAGTCTAAAATATTAAAGTTTTTCTGGGGAGTGTTTTTTCTTCTCCAATCCTTTTTACACAGTTGCCAGATACAAGGAATTCTGGGCTTCAAGAATCTACATTTTTAATATTAATCTGAAGCCTACATTTTGCACTAGGAAAAATGAATGAATTAATGGTTTAATCTTGTTAAATTCAGTTGGACATATTTACAATTACAGCAAACTGACAAAACTCATTTTAAGTGAATGAAATGGTGACAATTTACATGGCTGAGCAGATGGCACTCCCTCTCCTCGCCTACAAGAGCAGTACAGCACGGTCCTTTTGAGGAAAGACATTAGCATAACTTTGAATACTGAACTGGACTGCACAGTCTATAAAAATAGATTTATTATGCACTACTTTTGTATGCACCTAGCCTGACATGCCAGCACATGACCATGATAGTGCCACAATATAGCACAGGTCCATAAAACAGCTTCCATGTTGCTATGCAGTGCAAAGATTGTGGATTTTTTTAGTAGGAGACTTCTCAGCACTACTGCCAAGGATCCTGGGAGGGATGAAACTGGCAAAGACAGGTGCCATGGGGGAGATTCTTGCATTAATCAAAAGTCTTACCTGTGTATAAGACTGCCAGACCACATGCTATTTCCTCCAGTGTAGGTCAGACGTATGTCCACATACAGCTAACAACCTCCAAAAACTCTTCTGTGATTTCACATCATGAATACTAAAATTATTATAAAATACAGATAATAGCTATGCTAACCAATTTCTGTCCAATAACTCAGTAGTCAGAGTGCTGGCACACACAAACTCCTTTCACTTCCGTGTCAGTGTTAAAGCCCACCTCTGTCACCTTGCAACCCAATTCACCAGGTTACACACTTCAGGTGGTCAGGTAGAATGTCAGAGCATTCTGACAACTCTGAATGTCAGAGCAATTCTGACAACTCAAACTCTGAATAATGAGTTTGGTTTGGTTTAGTTTGGTTTGGCTCAGTTTGGTTTGAAAGAACTTCTAGAAAGTGTCCAGTCAGTCCATTGTCCCACTTCAAGTAAGACTATCACTAAGACAGCACTGCTATTACAGCTCTTCCATCAAAGGAATGACTCTTTGGATGAGACAGCACAGGACCATAGAATCGTTTGGAATCATTGGAAAAGACCTCTAAGATCATAGAGCTCAACCATTCACCCAATACTGCCAAGTCCAGCACTAAACCAGGTCTTGAAGTATCACATTTGCATGTAATGTGGTATCATACATAACCCCTCACATGAGGGTAATTTGATTTCTTATGCGAAAATAGGGCAAATTTCATTTGTCTCTAGTGAAAAATACATGCTCCCTGGACCAGGGAATCAAAATTGGGAATTGGAGCCTTCATCTTCCTGCCTGTTAACTACTCTTTCACCATATTAAAGCTCCCTGTAGCCTAAAGACTATCTAATTTCACTCAAAGCAGAGCATTTTTG
Organism: Peucedramus taeniatus; assembly: GCA_013400575.1. Classification (NCBI taxonomy): domain Eukaryota; kingdom Metazoa; phylum Chordata; class Aves; order Passeriformes; family Fringillidae; genus Peucedramus; species Peucedramus taeniatus. The sequence continues at coordinate 24,637 of WBNO01032684.1, forward strand.
GCAAAAGGTATTGAGACAAATCTCTTCCAGAGCACCACAGTGACTGCTGGGTGCAATGCTCCTTTGGGAAAAAAGGTGCAAACTACCTGAAGAAAAAAATTTACTCTGTATCCTTTAAACTCTAAGCTGGTTAGACAGGTGAGGTGCTAGAAGCAATAGCACAACCACTGTGTCTCAAGTGGGCACCTGGCCCTTCTAGTGAAGTGTGGTTAAGTCAGTATGTTCCAGGAAATGAAACTCACTTCATTGAAACCTATGCCTGACCCAGCTGAGTCAACAGAAAGAAACAGACATTGTAACCCATGATCCAGCTGACACTTCAAGCTTGCACAGAGGAATGCTATTCAAAATGTCTCAGGATTCAATCACAATAACGTGGATATTTTAACACACTCAATTTTTTATATTATGAGGCAGTTAGCAAGGACTGTTCATATGCTGTTTGGTTAAAGTTCTGTGTATTTTTTATATCCTAGGACAGTTAAATCAGCAATTACCTGTTTACTTCTTTGCCTTTTTAAGAACTTCATGAAGAAAACCTTGTGGAACTACAATAAAAAGTACTAAATTAAATGAAAACTCTTTATATGTTCTTACTCTAATTCTTTCTTAGACGTCTGTTGCTGTATACAAGGAAAGTCTCACAACACTGTTTTGTTACTCTTAGATAAAGGATGACATTTAAATGCAGAAAATTATCTGCTATAGTTCACATTAATTTTTAAGTATCATTCTAATTACTTGCTAACATGCTTTTATCGTTTTTCTTACCTAGAGGAGTGATAGTCTTGAAGTACTGATTTCCAGACAGTGAAATTCTTTGAGGGAAAGGTTTTAATCTCTCCTTAGGATATACTGTATAGAAAGGAATGGAATCTGTTGTCATTAATTTTATGTAAGTGATGACAAAGCACTATAAAGTATACATTCATAAGTGATGGTATGATGCCTATAAACGGTAGCAAGTCTTTTAGTTTCCCTCTTCTCCTCATCCCATGTCTAACTTTCTATACTGTTTTTATAGAACAAGGATTTCATTGCATCAGACACTGAAATGTGATCCTCTTTTTCCTGATGATAATGCTTTGTTTCTGAACAGAAAAACTCACTGAACATCCTGATGATGATTTGTTTAGAATTGCAGATTATGCTCAAAGGGACTGCTTGAGCCATATTGGTTCCATCAGAATTACATAGAAAATAGAGCCATCAAAACCCCATTTTAATCTGTTTTGAAAACAGCTTGATGCTGAATAATGAAGAATCATTATGCCTTTTTTTTTATTTTTAATTAAATATAGCACTGAAACACATGAAAAAAAGGGTCAAATGAGAAGATTTTGATGCTCCTGCTCATGATTTTCACATGCTTTTTAAAAACACTGTATCTCTTGCCCTATCTCAGCTAAACAAAATTGCAGCTATAATAGTTGAGACAGCGCATTTCATATTTGTTTTCAGACACTTCCAGTTCTCAGGCAAAAAGACATGCATTAAAATATAAAGATGTCTTATAAATTCTAACAGACTGTAGTTTTGCACAGGAAAATATATTCTTCCATGCTCAAGTTGTTGCTGATACTGTAACCATCCACTAAGAGCAGGGCATGCCTGTTTGACAGGAATGTAATCCACTTACTTTTAACAATTGATTGAAACCTGTGTTTTTTGGGTTCATTCTTAGTTGATCACTCAGTTGTTTGAAATCATTTAGCATGTGGATTGGTTAAATACTGAGAACTCATGACCTCTAGTATGATTAAACAACTCACTGCTTTTATGTTTAATTAATAACCAAAGCAGCTAATTATTTTGTGAAACCTTTTGCCACAAAGATATCCTTTGACTGTTCTTGAGATCAAAAGACACACAAAAAGATCAAAATAATTTATGTTCAACTAGTAGAATCAGCTTCCTTCACAAACTACAAACCACTTGTTTCAAACTGAAGCTTCATTTCACTGTTGTCTCACTTGAGATTACATACAGTGCTAATCACCCTATGTTTAGATAGCTTATTTTTTATTTATTGGTTATAACATGAATTTGCACCATACACCCATACATGTGCAGATAGACTTTGTTCATTTATGGAAAAGTAATGTTAGATTATGCTGCTGGACATAACAAAGAAACTCTTCTCTGAAAAGCTGGTCAGGCATTGGAATGGGCTGCCTAGGGAGGTGGTGGAGTCACTGTCCCTGGAGGTGTTGAAGAAATAACTGGATGTGGCACTCAGTGCCATGGTCTAATTAACAGACTGCTGATCAGTCAAAGATTGGACTTGATGATCTTGAAGGTCTTTTCCAACCTTAATGATTCTATGATCCTATGTAATCCCTGGGAATACTCACTGAATAAAGTCAATGCAAGTTCTACACATTATTTTTGAAGTGTTCTTCAATAGAACGGGAACACACATATCTCAGTGATTCTGCAGTTGATTTCGCCCAAATTTTGCTGCTTTCAGACGAATAAAAAAGTTTTTAGAGATGCTCTGTTAATGGTGGGGGTGCACCAGCTTTTTTCCACCTTGAAAATATTTGGATGCTTCAACTTATTTTAAAAGCAAACCTAAAAACTGTAGGAAGTTGTATTTTGGTTGGTATTCTGAAAGTGCTGCACATTAACTTTGGAAGTTGCATAAACTTGCAAGATTAAGAAACATTCCTTCTAACTACTACTAGCTCCAAATTAAAACATATTAAAAAGGGAACTGTGCATCAAAACTGAACTCAGCTCTCTTTTTTTTTATTTATGTAGTTTAAGTACAAAACAATAAAGTGAAAAACATCTCTCCAGGCAGCTGCCTAATGGTAGAACGCCTCAGGATTTTTAGGTGCCTCTCAACAAGCCTCTAATTGCAAGCACAACTGGCACTCTCAGAAAAAGCAACACCACTTTGTTTTTTAGAACAGTAATAATGTTGACCCTGCCTAATTCTACTTTTTAGATTCAGCTCTCTGCATACATGTGACAGGTTTGCAGGTAAAAGCACTGATGTCTCTGAATCTTTTATTTCAGTCTCAGCTGAAAAGATTAAATGAAAACATGGATGTTCCAATCTACATAATGAGTGTCCAGTTAGCAAACATCTGCATCACTTACATGCACAAAAGATGCACAGAAAATGACAGAGTAGCTGCTGATGTCAGTTATAGAAGACTGGAGAATGTTTTGTTGTTTTTTTTCTCTTGAGTTTCACTGAGAAATAAGTAGTGCTGTCAGAATGAAAATGCTAACTTGTTCCATCTAATTTATTTTTACCATTTGAAGTCTAAAATAAAAGTTCCACTGTGTTAACAGTTTTCTGTAGTTCAGAAGGTATATTTTTCAAAATTAAAAAAAAAGAAGTGTATAAGCTCAAAAATTTTCCACTATGTATATTGATAAAAAAATAAGTTTTGTGAAGAGCATTATAAAAATCATGCTGCTTAGATCATCTAAGAAATGGGGATGAAGGTCATGAAAGTGTGTATGGTTTGTTACATCTGAATACTTCTGTGTTCAGAAAGATTGACCACCCTCTACTTAAAAACTTGATGTATTGTGATAAGCCTGATTGACCACTCTCTACTTAAAAACTTGATGTATTGTGATAAGCCTAACTGCACCTATTGCATCTGACTTCATTACTCATGTTTTATCTCTCCCGTCCTTCCTCCTCAGCCTCCTCAACCAAGTATTAGTAAAAATTTCTTTGGGCTGTCAAGCATTAGAACAGGCTGCCCAGGGAAGTGGTGGAGTCACCATCCCAGAAAGTATTTACAGGACATGTAGATGTGGCACTGAAGGACATGACTGAGTGGAGGACTTGGAAGTGCGGAGTTAATGCTTGGAATCAATGATCTTAAATGTCTTTCCCTAACAAAATGATTCTGATTCTATGCCTCTGTAGATTCCATTTCTGGCCAAGAAGGCTTATCAGTCTTTTCAGCACAGTTTGTGTGGAGAACATAATTTTTCATACAAAGGTAATTTCTTAACTGGTGAGCTTGGCTCACAGAGTTTCCACTAAAACACAGCTTCTATTTCCAATGCACTGTTAAAGAAGTTTCATGATCCTATTTCCTCTTAAGATACTGTCCTGTTTTTGGCTGGAATAGAGTTAATTTTCTGCACAGTGGCTAGTATGGGGCTATGTTTTAGGTAAGAAAAGTTTAAAGAGGCATAAGTAAATCAGCAAAACACTCTGGGAGACCTTCATGGAATTTATAGCAATAGGAAGTGTAAGAGCATGGGGATGTTTTCGAGTGTCCCAGGTGATGGTGAGCTCTGGCACCCGGACCCTGAGCCGGCCCAGTGTGCCCGGACTCCAGGGCCGGGACAGGCAGGCCACGCTCGCTAAAAGCCTGCCCACACCTCCGCTCCCTTCCTTCCCTGGCGGAAGCACCAGGAGCCTTCAGATGTCTCCTGCGGGGTTCCACGGCTTCCCCCTTCCTGCACCTTCCCGATTGGGGCGGCCTTTGCAGCCAGCTGGCCTTCGCGCTTCCCTCTCATCCCAGCCCTGGCAGCGGGAAGCGAGGCCCGCGCGTCCGCGGGCTCTGCCGGCTCCCGCAGGGAGCAGCCGCGTTCGGCCCAGATAAACACGAGTGGGAGCGAAGCGCCCGCAGCCAGGAGCTGCCACCGCTGCGCCGCGGGGCCGGGGCTGTGCCTGACCGCAGCGGGGGCGGAGAGGCCGCGTCCCGGCCCCGGGCCATGGAGCTGCGGCGCGGCCCCCGCGGCGCTGCTGCAGGTGGGTCGGAGCGCGGGGCCGTCAGGGCTTCCGGGAGGCTCTGAGGGAGGCTGGGAGAGGGCTCCGAGAGGGGAGCGCCGGCCCGGGAAGTGCCCCCAGCCCGCGGTGTCAGTGGCCTTTGGGGACATCCCTCATGTGCAAACCCTGTGCCCGGGGGTGCGGGTCTGGGGGCTGCCTCGGACAGACCCCTGGTTATCCTGGTTCCCCTGGAACAACCACCGGGTCCGCCTGGGACACCTGCCTCGTCTCCGTGCGGGAGGCCTTGCGTGGGAGCCTCAGGCGATCAAACAGTGGTTTCCCGAAGAAAGGTTGAGTTTATCTGGGAGGAAATGGGAGCCTTCTCATCAAAGTTTCACTGCTTTGGTTATTAATAATGAAGAATATCAGCTATTAATTACTTATCTCTATTTTTATGAGTTACAAATCTGAAGTTTTCTTCTGTCCTTTTCACCTAAGTCACAAGACAAAACTATTGTGAAGTTTTGTTGGATGGATGCTGGGATTCAATTAATGTTGTTAGTGCTCCTGTTAAAAAAAAAAAAAAGGTTGTGTGAATATGCAATAATAGACTATCAAAGAATCATCAAAGTTATCAATATTTTTACCTGAATTTTTCCAGTGTCTTTGAATTGAAATGATAGTTTCTGATCACTCTGACCTGAGGAATTCAGAAATCATAGGTCTTAAAACTTGCATTTCTCTCATTGACTGATGTAAGAAAGTGAAGAAAGCGATGATGATTTTTGTATTATCACAGAATGTCGTGGAGCTCTAGGTCTTAAAGATCCTCTAGTTCCAACCCTCCTGCTATGGGCAGGGACACCTTCCACTAGACCAGGTTGCTCAAAATCCCATCCACCCTTGTCTTGAACAGTTCCAGGGATGGAGTTTAACCTCATCTGGCAACTAAGTACCACACAGCTTTTTGTTTAGTCCCCCCACCCCAGCAGGGATAATCATAAAGAAAAGGTAAACCTAATGGGTTGAGATAAGAATAATCTAATAATTGAAATAAAATATTATAACTGTGATACTAAGGATGCTAATAACACAATTAATAGGAATTGTCAAAAGGAAAGGAAGAGAGAGTGAAAGAACCCAAGAGAAACAAGTGATGAACATGGTTGCTCATCTCCTGGTAACCAATGCCCAGCCCATTTCTGAACAGAGATCCCAATATTCCTTTGGCCAATTTGGATCAGCTGTCCTGACCTTGCTCATCCCCAGCTTTCAGTGCAGCTCCTCAGTAGCCAGCATGAGACATTATAAGGTCCTTCACTTAGGGTAAACACTACATAGCATCAACCAAAACATCAGGATGTTAATAACATCATTCTCATACTAAATCCAAAACCCCCAGCTTTGTACCAGCTACTAAGAAGAAAATGTCCCAGCTAAAACCAAGACTTGCATCCACAACTTCTCTCTGTTCCAATGTCTCATCACCCTCACAGTAAAGAATTTCTTCCTAATATCTAACCTAAATCTGCCCTCTTTCTGTTTAAACTCATTCCCTCTTGTCTTGCCCTTGTAAAAGGTCCTCTCCAGCTTTCTTGTAATACCCTTTAGGTGCTGAAAGACACCCTGGAGCATTTTCCTCTCCTGGTTTAGCAATCTCAACTCTCTCAGCCTGGTTTCAGAGGAGAGGTGCTCCAGCCTTCTGATCATCTTTGGGGCTTAGATTTTGTCTTAATTTGAGTAAACTAGTAATTGAGCCAAACTGAGAAAATTAATTGAGCCAAAGTGAAAAAAGTACTTGTCTATGGACTTGGCTGTGAATCCTTGGCAAGTCTCTTCAGTGGTTCGCTGTCTTTTACAACCTCCAGTGCTTCATAAATTAATATTTATACATTATATATTTAAGTGTGGTTATAGTTATGTTAGTGTCTATAGTATATGTAAGGATTCATTCTTTATTGCATGCTGTATGCTTTTTACAGTACTGGATTCCTAGCAGTATTCCCTCTTTTTCTTGTCCTCTATTACAAATATTTCCTTTATTCTGAAAAATCTCATCTTTCTTTCTGCCTATATTAAATTTCTGTAAGAAACCCAAACCCAAGGTTTTTGAAATACAGTGGGTGCATTCTGGAAGGTTACCTGAATGAATTAGTATCACTGAAAGATACTGATTATGTAGATTTAAAACTTTGTGGAAACTGAACAGTTCAGGTAAAGGCTGAAAGTGTGAAACTGAAAAGGAATTTATGGTGATATTTTAGTCACTATATTTTAACATGGGAAGAGGAGATATGCAAAATAGCCTTCGTATAAACCTCTAAGCTCTTGATGATTGCCTTTTTTCGAGCTCTGCTTTGAAATTATGCTTTCAAAAGCTAATACAGTCATTGCAATAGGTAGAACTGTGGAGATAAGGGCTGCTTTCTTGTTATAACTTAGCAGTATATAGAGGCTGGGATTGTTTTCCACAGTCACTAATGCCAACTGTAAATTTACTCTTTCTCTAATTATTATTAGCATATGTGAAACTTTGTAAAAGAATGAGGGTCTGAATTTCATGGTTTCATAAATTTTACCTCATAAAGCTATAATGAAAAGTATATCCTCAGTTCCCAAACCAAATGGATTTACACCCAGCTGATGAAATGAGCACAGTTCTGTTTTGGTAGCGGAAGAAATCTGTGCTGACATAAGAATAGATAAATTTACACCACTGAGTTATACTTTAATTTCTGAACAGCAGGTTTTATAGAATAAATTCCCTATTCTGGAAACATATTTGTGTCTTTAGTAGTCAGAATAGTAAAGAGAAAGATGGTAATGGTACTGTGTGCCAGATTCACTATATATTGATGTGAGTGACACATAAAAGATTTTTTCTTGTGCTGTTGGAGGAGAAAAAGGAAGTGCGAAAGGAAGAACTCTCAGCTTGTAGGGAGATATATACACAATTTTAAACTACCATAAAACTCAGGCTTAAATTACTATTTTCACATGATGTTGAAGAGTGAGGCCTAGAAACTTTGAGAAGCTAAACTAATTTCTTATGCTTATATAATTCCAAGCATACTTGATGTTTCTCATGTCTTTAATTTGCGCCTGCTATTTTGTGCATTGTAATATGTTCACAAGGTTATTCTCACAAACTTTTTTCTATGACTTTTGGGTTTTCTTCTAGAAAGCTTTTTATTTTTCCCTTCCAGAGGTATCAAAAAGATCTAGAATTAAAAACTTCTTTTAAGGGGTGATGCTCTCAGCCTTGCAAAATTTCTCTTGTTAGTTAGGTACCTTAAATAGGTCTTTGAAGGTCTCAGCTTTAGCTGCCTGTGGTGCAGCAGCTCATCTCAGTGCATTTGGCTGTCCACAGTACATGTGTGTGGATCTGATGCAGTCGTCTTAACACTCTTTGTAGTCCGTGGGGGAAAACAAATGTTTCTGGGTCATGACTTTACCACAAAATGTACAAATGACTTGGCTTATTTTTAACATTAGAAATCTCTGTTTCTGCCCATTGATAATAAAAGAAGTCCAGAGAGATGGCTCAGTTGTAGCCACCTAAACTGTAGGTTTCTGTAGTTAAGAGGAGATAAATCCTACGTCAGAAATGTTACTGAAATCCTGAGGGATTATGCTTGCTTATGTTCTTAAATTCTCTGAAATGGTTGTAATTGGGAATAATTTAGAACATTAGTAAGTTCTAAAATGTTTTTTTCAACTAATTCATGTTATTTGGATTTGGAGAATTTATCAGATTTGATTTTAAAAGCTAAAATTACTTAGAAGTTAGAGTTTGAAGAAATAAATCATGCTACATTTGAGTTTTCTTACTTCAAAAAGTAACTTTACATTACTTTTTGATGTAAAGTATTATAAATATTTATTATTTTCAGTATTGTTTTACCATTTTGAGTTAATTAAAAAAAAATATGCTGGAGTTATTGTGGCTTGTTGTAGGAGAAGCAAGTTTCCCTCACTGAATATGTCCACATTACATATCTTTGTGTATTTGAGCATAGGTTGTTTAAAGATGACACTGTGGAGTAGCCTTGGTTTAATATACATTTTTACAATAAAAGCTGCATAATTGGAACACAAGGCATACTTCAGTTCATCTTGATTGTGTAGCTGTCCCGTTATCATTGTTTATAATATACCCAAATGTCATTGTGTTAGGCATACCAATTAAATCAAGTTTATTTTATTGTTGCTTAGTGTTGCGGCCGTATGTCTCTGAGCTCAGCCCAGTTCCGCTACAGCAATTGCAGCATTTTGTGCTCCATCATCATGAGTCAATATCTTGGTTTCTCTTGTATAAAGCAGATGAGGTTACAAAGATGTGGGTAATTTTTCACCTTTATTTGCACTGTGTAATTGACAGACTAGTTAAAGTAAAAATCATGGCAACAAAACAGTTTTTTCCTTGAATGTTTGTAACTTTAAGGACAGTCCATACTCTTAAATTTAGAAGGAAAAGCATGGTTTTTGTATATTTAGGGCTGTCGGAAGATTCTTAGCTATGTAGTAGTGGTGAATGGGAATTTGTTTCTGTCCTGGAAAATCCTCTTATTTTTAAATAAAAATTTTACCTGTGGAGAAAACCGAGCCCTGGAATGGCCTGGCCTGGAAGTCATATGAATTACAGTCTATTTTGTATCTTATGCTATTAATTTTTGTAATTATTTTTAAAATTCATATGATAGTGGTCTGAATAACAAATTGGTGTCCTGATGTTATCAATAGGGTTTTGTCTATGACATTTGCAGCAGTTTCCTCCATTATTAGCCATGAGTTTCATGGCCAGACTTGGAAATCACACCTAAGGTCCATGATTCTTTGACATGAAGGAGTGTTACCTCAGTGCTGAATTATTCCAAGTGAGTTTAGGTTTTGGGTTTGGTTTGAGGTACCCTGTAATTTTAAATGATATCATAACTTAGCTACCTTCCCCCCATTTCTCTGTGACTTAGCCATTTCCAAGGACAGTGTGAAAACTGTAGGTACTACTCAGAAGAGTAAATTATGTTTATGAGTAAAGTTCACCTCCTTTACTCATAAACATCCCTGAAACACTTCTTAAAACCTCTGCAGCTGAGGATTTACCTTCTTCTGCAAATGGTCGATTCTTTGAGTCATTAACCCTTAATATTTCAATCTCTCCATATGAGCTGCTTATCAAATGCACCTGCAAAACTGTACTGGCAGATTGGTGGACTAGGGTAGTGCTTATGTATCAGATTTATCTTGGTTCTTCCTGTTATCCTGTTTCCTGCTTATATCAAAGGTCTTCAGTGGATCTTGCACCACATCTCAGTTCCCCTTGGTTTTGTTACACAAAGCTATATGGGACAGTTTGTCGCTTCTTTTGTAGTTATTTCAGGAGGTGAATAACTGCTCAGCAGCCTTCCATGGCTAGGATCTCAGCAGGTCTGTGGGTTCTCAGTACCCTCTCTCTGCATGAGAGCTGCAAGCATGGAATATCATTCTTGTGTTGGAAATCTGTAGACTTAGCCCTGTTCAACAGTGTTGTTAACCCACCGTGTCCTCTGAGTGCTCTTCCAATATTAGTTTGTGGAGTGAGGAGTTTGCATAGGGAGCCTGTCATCAGGTGGTATCTGTTGTTAGGGTGCTGAGCCCTGCTTCCAGCAGAGTTTGCTAGGGATTACTGGTTCTCTCCTTAACACTGAGTAATCACAGGAATGGAACTTTGGGTAATTCTTGAACCTTTCTCTTTATGTCAGACATATTTTGGCACTAGCAGCTAGAACTAGACGGGGGACTCCTTTCTGCTCTTGGTCGGGTCCTATTATCAATCAAGGAAAGTTTTTGGTTTTTTCTGCCCAACCAGTGGTGTAATTTCTGTGCTGATAATAGGAAAACATTATTGATAAAACTCTGTAGCTGCCAATATGCTTTCAGTGGAATATATTTGGTGGTTCATCACTTCCTGAGAGCAACAGATTGCTGTGCAATTTTTGCTAATGCACAGTTGGCCAGCATCCCCATATTTCTAATAGTGTCATCCAGTGTGTTTTTTTCTGGAAGACTTACATAGTAGTTTCTGAGAGAGCAGTCGTCTCTTTAGGGGAATGGTGAAAAACCTCAATCAGCTCTTAGAACTTCTGCTTTTCAATACACAAACTTCTATTTTCCTAATCAGAATAAATAAAGAGAGATGGTGATAGTATCAGTTACAGAAAGCAAGTGAAAGAGCTGTTTTTTCTCCATAAAATCTCTAAGAAATTTATTCTTTCTGGAAATGCATCCAGGAATCCAGTGATTTTTTTCCTCCAGAGTAAACTCATTCAGTGTAAGGCACTCCTTCTGTAGAAGAGTCTGTATAAGATGTTAAAGAGGAAAAGGCCTCCCTCAAACTCCAAATTAAATTAATTCATTAATTCATAAATATATGTCTTAGGTGTTAAGGTGGAATGCTGTTTAAGATTCTCAAAGCAAAATTAGGTAATGATTTATGTGGTTTATGTGACTTACTAGGGATACATCTACTTTAGAAAATAGAGTTTTGTAATGTTGCAGTATAAAGATCTTTTTACTTGTCTCCATTGTACTGTTACTTTGTGCACTAAGGTTTTTGTTATGGTTAAAACACAGCAGTCCCTTTCAAAATAAAATGAAAAAGTGACTCTCTTTATTTTGGTAATGGGTGGCCAAAAATTGCTACCAAAGTAGCATTTCACACTGGTAGCATAGTGGTAATATGTCAGTGGTCAGACAGCAAACTTCGTATTTTCTTTGTATTTATTTTCTTTGTATTTTCTTTGTAATAGTATGCCCTGTAAGGAGAAATAGAATACAATAAATAAGGTATTGGTGGTGACTCTGATGATAAAGGGCACCTGAGCATTAATGAAAGGCTGGAATAAATACCACTCCCTGGCCCATACTGGAATGTTGATCATTTTGCAACTTCTGTGAATGTAATTTAAAGGAAAATACTAATACTGACAAAGCATGTTATGAAGCATAAATTAAATATGTTTTGTAAATATGTGTTTGTCCTTAAAAGGAAGATGAATCAGAAAGCTTTGGCAGAGTGGTCTCTAGAGGTACCGAAATGTTAAATGAGCAGTGTAAGACAATTTTTTGCCTGCCCTAATTTTTTGTTCTGCTCTGCACAGGGACTTTGTAATAATGGAGCTTGACAGACCCTGTTTGAGTAATATCTGGTTGAAATTTCTATTGATGATAATCTGAGAAGCACGTTTCAGATTCAAAGCCAAACACTTTGGATACCTTACTGTTACTATTTAATCATCTTTCAGTGTGGTTCCACATATTTCATTTTATTCACAGATTTGAAGTTCAATTACTTTCATGCTTTTGTATTTGTAAACATTTCCTTTGATGTATAAGGGAAGCATGAGTCTTACACCAGTTAGCTGTCCCACAGAGGTGCTAATCCTTTGAGATTGAGAGAATCAACTTCTGCTTTTCACTGAAATTCTAGATATGAATTGAAAGGTTGTGTGAAATAGATTTTCTTTATCAGAAATTTTGCAAAAGTACAGTTCAATGTATAACTGCTTTGAGTAAGGGATATATATATATAGAGTATAGTTCAGTTTCTAAAGGCTTACTATTTAATTAGCTTTAAGAATGCACTGGTGGCTTAGATTAGGTTATTTTGCCCTGACACATGACAGAAATTGAGTGTTTCAAGTGGAGAAGAGTAGCTTATAATATAGCTGTAGGTAAATAGATGACAATGAACTTTTGTACTTTGTACTATGTAAAGTGTTAGGTGGCTGCTGTGTCCGAATGTAGAGAGTGCAAGGAGTGCACAGGGATGGTTTGTGCATTTCAGAAATACTTGAAAAGTGAAACAAATACTTTAAAATCAGTGCCTTTTTAAGTGTCCCTCATGGATAAATGAGTATATGATGATTTATGACTTGCTATCCAAAGTCGAGTAGAACCAGAGGAAGAAATCAGCTTAGTGATAGCAGATGATCTGGTGAAAGAACGACCTAAAATACCTTTTTCAACCTGTGCTGACTATTTCAGAGCTGTTCAGCACAACTTATTAGTGCTTAACCTGCAGCTTTGATGGATAACAAGAAAAAAAACAGCATTGTGAAAAAATTGTAGATGTCAAGGTCAGGGCAGAAGTGTAGGAAGTGATTTTTTTTTTTCTTAAATTATTATTTTGGGAGTGATATTTTTTGAGGAAAAGAATACATCAAACAACTGAATGAAAATGGTGTGGAATTAGGAAAAAAAACCCTTTGCTAATTAGATGGGCTGGTTAATATTCGCTGGTTTTCATTTAATTTTTTCATTCACTGCTCCTAGGCCCTGTGCTGTTGCACATGATGTAATCATGTATTTAAATATTTTATTTCTATGAATCTCTTAATGCCTTTTGCCCCACTCTTACTGTTTGTAACAAAGCTTATAAAACTGTCTTCTTTGCTTACCTTACTAGCCACTTAAATCACTTAGAAGCTGTCTGCTTAGCTTTCTGCATGCTTGAGGCTTAATGTAGACTTAAAACTACAAGGGCACCAATACCAGGTGTCCAAAACCAGAGACAGCCTCAAAGTTTTATCTTTTGAGCACTGAGACCTTTTGGTACACTTTCAAGAAATTATACGTATTGTATTTAAGTATAAATAACCCCAAATGAATTCTTCTGTCATGAGTTCTGTCATGTCTGTGTCACGTCACAATTCTTTTGAGGAGGAGAGAGTGTCAGGGTGGATTTTTTGAGATTAGTATTTTTGCTTTCTTCATCCTTGTTTTAGTGGAGATAACATTGAAAATTTTGCTAGGATAAGCCTATTTGAAGTGCTTACTATTTCCACAGTTATTCTCAAACACTGGCTGAATTTTATTTTTATAGCTGAGTGCAGCTCATGTACATTCTGTTCTCACATTGTGCACAGATGCTTGTATTTCTGTTCTTGATGATTTAGGAATGCAGTACAAATGAAAGAATTGGTCTCACTGTTGAACAGTCTTCAAAGCCAAGAAAATATTTTGTGCCATTCCCTTAATGGAGTCATAGTGAAGTAACCTTTTTGATTTCTGTTTTTCTAATGCAATAGAAATCAAAGGCAGAAGAGGAAATCAAATTTCGTATTTGAAAATATCAAAACTAGCATTGGCTTTTGCAATTATCCACTCAAAACCGCCAGGGAAGAGTTCCAAAGAATACACAGAGGACCTTGCCAGAACTATATCTGAACAAGATTTTGGATGGAAATGGAAAGTGGAAGTGCTGGAAGCTGAAGTTCTTCGATTACGACAGGAACTTCTTTTGAACAGGATCTCTCCAAGATTCTGCTTGGAAAATAGTAAGTTCCTCAAATAATTTCTGGCTATGTTGCAATAGCAAGGAACCAAAGAGCTTTCATTTTGCCTGTACCATTTCTTCTACCTAGATGTGAGAGCCTTCAGTGTACAGTTTTTTGGTTTTTTTTCCCCAAAGTTCAGAGGTAGTGGAACACTTAATTAATTTTTAATGGGATTGTGCTTGAGAATTTGATGCTTAATGCAGAATTTATGTATTTAACCTTCAGAATCAATGTATATTATACAAAATAGTTGCAGACAAAAATTGTCAATACACAGTGTTACTCTATGACCTTGGAAATACTAGTTTGTAAGAACTAGTTTTCATTTACAGTTGGAACATGTCTTAAAGACATATTGCATATTTTTACCCACCCTACAGATTTTAAAATTAGAATTTAAGCATAAAGTGTTGTAGCTAATCTCTGCTATGTGTGACAGGAAGGTAGGGCAGGCAAGGGACTGTATATCTATTGTTTCTGAGAGTGTATTGAGAATGTGGATACTGTGAATGTTTTTAATGTTATAGGATAAAATATTGTGAGTCTGATATTACTGGATTCAGGAAAGCTTTTAGTCAAAGAAGATTAAAAAAAAAGCTAGTCTCAAACAGCACTGTTTCTCTGACTTGTGCATGTGTAGTTAAGTCATGCTCAGTTCAAGATACCGGTGGCACTGTGTGAGCTTGGAAATCAGGCAGTGGAGGATTTCTGCAGGCTCTGAGGAGATACTTTCCTGGGAGATGAGGTCAAAATGCTCTAGGCTGAAGAAGAGAGAAAGTTCACTGCTGAGGGCATCTCTAAAATCAAGATGTATAGCTAATTGCTTTATGACTTGAGATTTTTAGAAGGTTCCCTGGTGGAAAACTTGATGAGGCTTTACCATGCTGCCTTTGTACTGAAACAGCATCTTTATTGCCATGCCTAAAGATTTCTAATTTGTAATGTTGACTGATGGGGTGATCATTAGACTTCAGCTAGAAGCTCTAATGGTTTATGTATTTAATTAGTATAATAGACCTTTCTCTACAGAGAAGTGATTTAATGACTATTCCTACTTTTTTATTGTCTGTGTCTCTATTTTCTGCAACCTATTGCAAACATGACATTTAAGACTAAAAGTAATTTTTTGAGATTCAGTTTCCAACAGGTGTCTTATGTTTTGAAGAACTGGCTGCATATTATCAGGAGAAATTCATAAACATCTAATGTCTGGAGAGGATATTCTAATTTTAGATTAAGCAGAACACAGAAAACACTCACAATTAGCAAAACATAGCAAACAAGATCAATTCACTTGCAACTTCTCTATTCTAAGTCTAGTTTTTGAAAGATTTGCTAAATTCTAAATTTTAATTGTGATATAGGCAGAGAAAACTATCTCTGGCAGATAACACCTCTTGCAAAGGATGTTAATTTTCATTACCCTCGTCACACTGAAGTTTGTTCACAGACTTAAAATGTGATAAATCTTTTCTAATTTTAGATGACTTACACCTGCCCTGTTTCTGCTGAGTGTGCATTCATGATTACAGTTCCACTGAAGACAAATGCTCAGTCACTTGCTTTTGAGTAAAGAAAGATTGTTACTGGTACCTGATGGAATATCTATTGGTGAGATCTACACACTCCTTGGGATAGCAAGTTGATGATGTGTGTTAATAGTAGAACATCTGTGGTTGACATGTATGGAAAAATGGTTGTAGAAGCAAGGCTTACCTGAAATAGGGGCCACTACACCACTGACATCTTCTGCCCCAAGATAAAAAAAAACCACCTTTCTCATGTGTTGTGTGTAATTTTTGAGATTTTTCAAGCTCGTGGAGAATAGAAGCTAAAAGGTGGCTACTGCTGAGATACAAA
>WBNO01032686.1:0-28251 GCA_013400575.1 Peucedramus taeniatus
TATCCATTGTCTTCTCCATTTGTGAGCAGGGTCTGGTGAGGCTGATGATTCAGAGCAAAAAAATGCAAATATACTGGTGACCCTGAGCCNCTGGTGAGGCTGATGATTCAGAGCAAAACCTGCAAATATACTGGTGATCCTGAGCCTGGGGGATGCAACTGAACCCAGCCAAAAGCAATTTCTGGAAAGTCGAGCCTGGTTAACATTTTCTTGAGTTTGGCTATGCCAACTTCACCAGTCATTTCTAAAAAAGCAACCAAAAAACTCAAATCAAACCAGACAAAAACCCAAACAAAGAAATCCACCAAAGCAAACCAGTCAAACAAATAGATAAAAAACCTAAAGAAAACCAAAGGCAAGGAGGAGTTAGTATTAGTTGTGAGGATATCACAAGCTGGCACATGCTGGCACAGTGGGACTCTTCTACCAGACCTGAGCCTGGCTGGGCCTGAGATGGAGCTTATGTGTCCCAAAACAAGCACAGGACAGGCTGGGGATGGCCACCAGAATCCAGTTGCAGAGGTGCTGCTGGCATTATGATTTTTTGTGAAAAAAAACCCCAAAGCCCAGCCCATACAAGAGGGAGATTTTTTGGTGTTTAACCCCATTTATTTGAAAATAATTTCCTTGACCCTGCCAGGGGGGTTCCATGTTCAGTACAGGCAGATTTTAATTTTCCCATTATGTGGTCTTTAGGTAACACTCACTGCTGAGTCTCTCAATGCCTGCACTGTGTGCATCCCCCAGAAACCAAAACACATTCATTTAATGACATGCAGACTGTGAGTATCAGATGAAGGAATGATGTTAAAATGGAGCTAAATCCCTCCCTGGGTTATAATCTGTGCTTACAAAGCCTGTCTGCCTTTCTGTGAGCCCCAGACATCACTGAGTCTGCCTGGTGTTCCAGTCTGGTTGGATGCACTTGGAAAAATCTTCTTCACAGGAGGAGAGGTGCAGTGAATGGTGGAAGTGTCTTTGGTTTGATATCCTCCATCAGGCAGCTGCAGGAACAGGGAGAGCTCAGCTGGGGGATGAAAGAAATACCAGAAGGACAAGCCTTGGCCTGTATGAGCTTGGAGTTGTGTGTCATTTCCTACTGTCACCCCCACACAAATACTCTGTGTCACAGGAAGATTTTTTGTTTTGTTGTTGTTCTGCTAAGTCTTTGTCTTGTTTGGTTTCAAAAAGCCAGTAAAAATAAAACAACCCACATAGAGTGTGGTCCCAGAGCTATATCTGGACAATTCTTTTATAAAAGTAAGCTTTTATATAATTTTACTTTTTTCTTGAAATCATGTCTGATTTTGGTTTTTGTTTTTGTTTTTTTTTTTTGTTTTTTTTTTTTTTTTTTTTGAGAGTGCATTCCCATGCCTGAGAGGTGTGCAAATACATCAGATTTTATATTTAATGCAGTCTTTTATGTCTCTGCCTCAGTCATTTATTCATTACACTTCACTTTAACGAGTATTTCTCTGTCTGCAGTACATGATTACATTATTCCAACTCATATCTCTCCATCCCCCCCACCTTTTCAGAGCTGAATGGAACTGGGGAGATCATTATTAAAACACAGAAAGCAAAGAAATAAAATTAACCAGAGCACTAGTTCTCTGTGTGCTGAATACACTGAGGAAATAAAAGGGCCTTCCACTTCTAATAAAATCTGGATGTGAATTGCCTCATAAAAGCTTGGATGAATTATATTCAGAGGCCAAAAAGAGAGAAGAGAGGGAGCTTGGAGCCCTCCACCAGCAGGATGCTCTCCCTGCCTTGGTGTGCAGCCCAACAGAAATGCCAGGAGAGCTTTGGAATCGGGTGAGATGTTCTGCTCAGAGGATGAGCTTCAGCCCTGGATGAAACACTTGAGTCACAGGGCCACAGGCTGTTAAAGCCCCTCCAGTGAAATATTAGTCCTGCTGAAGTTGCTGGGGCTCTTTTCGCTGCCTCCTGAGGTCTCAACCCTCACTTTGGCTCTTGCCCAAGTTGCTGGATGGTGGAGGAAGGACCCTGCAGAGGTGTGGTGACTTCTCAGCCCTGTTCTTGCCCCACTCTGATCTCCCAGGGTCCCAGGAAGGTTTTAGGATATGGACATGGTTTCTGAGCTTCATCTGTGTGCTGGAAGATGAGGGTGGTGAGGGACATGCTCCAGGTGTCCTTTTGTCACCAGCATATTCCTGCTGTCCCAGGAGACCACCATTCCCAGGAGATGCAGTCTGGTGATGTGCTCACCTTTAAGGACATGCTTGATTGTGTGGGCTCTTCTTTTGGCACATGGATTCAGCTGAAGCCAAGGGGCCTGTGCCTAACTCAGTAATGGAGAGATTAACAGCCCAGAAAGCCAGGCCTGCACGGTGCTCATTGATTGTTTCTCTTAAATATAAGCAGAGCAGCACAGAGTGTCAGGAGAGAGGAGACTGCAGAACTGATGTACTCCTGCTAATGAATAATCGTTAAACTCCAAAGGAGTTTATTATTATTGCCATTAATTCTGGTTGTACTGTGCCTGGAGACAAGGAAGGTGGAGAGAGATGAGTTCATGACCTACATATTACAGACTAGATTTTACCCTGGTAATATGAGAAAATCGATCATTTCTTAAGTGAGAGGACTGATAAAATCACTGGCTTCTGAGGAGCAACATCATTGCTTTTATGTGTTCAACAAGCTCACTGGGATGGTGCTGGAGAAGGGTCACATCCCTCTTCTGGACATCCTAAGGTCAGGAGTTAGTTTGCCTTCAGTTTCCCAGAGGGAGGAGGGAAGCAGGAAACACCATCAGCGTTCACACCTTCTCTTAAAATAGGATTTCTCCTCCATGCTAAATGTGAGGTTTTACTTACCCTGAACTCAGAATAAATTGCCAAAAGTCAAGGAAAGCCAGGGGAAGATCCCTCTAGCCATAACTGGGATGGACCCAAGGCAGGGGTTTAATGTTGTTCCTTAAGGTGTTTTGGATCAAGAGTAAAATACTGTCAGGATGAAAACCCTGCTCTTCTTCACACTCCCCAAATGACCCCAGCACATTCCTGAACAAGAGGACTCCTTTCTCTCATGGAAACTAAAAAGTGAAAGCCACAAACCACCCACAAAAAAAAAAAAAAATCTGTTGTAATTTGTGCAGACCAAAAGGGAGGTGCAAACTGCTCTCTGCCTTTTGGCTCTTTGATCTGTGTATTTCCCAAGTCTCTAGAGCTGAACCAGGAAGAAGTTGGGTTTGCTTTCTGCAGAAGTGCTGCCTGCCCATGTGGAGATGTTTCTGTATTTCTTGGCTCAGAATGGAAGGAGCAAATATGAATGTATTTATGACCCTTCCCATGAGATCTTTAAGGTGAAAAATGGAATCAGTTACTTTAATGGGTTGTCTTGGTAGAGGAATTTTTCACCTTATTGTAGTCTTGTCATTAATTCAATAATTCCTATTCATATAATACCCAGTGCTGGTTTAGTCAATGCTCTGAGGAGTGGGCTACCAATGCTTATTGTGGGAGGGAAAGTAAATCTTGAGAAAGCCAGGAGCAGACCTACTTCCTGGTGAATAATTTGAAAGTTGGAATTGTCATCACCATATTTTTCCTATAATTGCTGCACACTCTGACCCACATTTTTGTGCTTGCACAGCTTGAGGGCTGTGTTTACCAGGTCACTTGAGAGCCACCAATACAAACCAGGGAAATGTGGGCATTTCCAAAGAACAGAGAGAGGGTTGGGACCTACCAGCACTGTTCTTTAGGAAAAATAACCCACTAACCCTGCCTGCCCTGGCAAAACTGTGTCATAAATCTGGACAAATCTTTGGTGACAAACGGCCTGGAAAGTGGGAAAGGAGAAAGCTCATGTTCTCTTGTGAGAAGAAAGATGAGTTAATTCTTGATTAGGAAAGACAGCAAGTGGAGACACTTCCAGCTGCATGGACATTGTCTTGACATTGCCTGCTAAATGCCTAATGATGACAGTTAGTATGAATTAGCTACTGGATATGTTTTATTGTGTTTTGTGGTCCGCAGGGCAGAAATGCCTGAGACTTTGAAAGAGAATAAAAATAGAGAAGCCTCCATACAGCTCATTTTGAATTTGTAATGTCTGGTTATTAATGGTGTTGAACAGTCAGAAAGCCACATGTGGCTCCCATATAGTACATGTTAAGCCTCAGCATGTTCTGTTTTTATAAATAAAAGCATGGAAAAGTGGATCCCAAAATGACAGGGATAAACGTACCTGTACACAGGAATTGTTTTTTTAATTTTCCAGGCTGAAAAGTGGGATAATGTTTTTGGTAAGCTGTTAACTGGCAGCTCTTCCCATCCCTTTCCCAGGATGCCAATGCAGGGTCCAACTTTCATTGCTGAAGTCTGTGTGAGTCTTTTCTCAATACCTTTGACCATCAGAAATTCAGATACAAGAAAAAGTCATCAGAACTCAGCAGGATCCAATTTTCCATCCCTGAATTTCAATTTGACAACAACAGTCCATAGAAAAAATGCAAATATGATTTTTGCTGCAGACAGGAAGGAGAGAGGGTGCTGAGAGCTCTCGTGTTGTTTGATCACTTTAAAGCTTTTCCTGCAGAAACTGAAATGGTGAAATTCTGCTTGAAATATGCTGAGTGCATTTACAGGTAGAGAGATGAGATGAGTAAATCTTCTACAGCTTGGAGCAGCCTCCCCCAGACCTTTATGTTTATCCACTTAAATACAAAGACAGGATTTTTTTGGCGGCTCATCCGTGGATTCACCCTGAGTGCTTCTGGTTTAGCCATCCAGTTCAGGGAAAGAAGAACCAAAAAGGTTCCAGCTCTTTCCCCCAGCCCAGCCTTTTCTGTCCTGTGATGTTAAAGAGTGATAATGCTTCATGAGGGTTTTTCACAGATTATTGCTGCTCAAAATCACTTTGGTGCACTGGGACTCTTATTTTCTGGGTATATCAAGAGCTTTCTGCAAAGCAGAGAAATAAAGACAAATGAAGTGTTGTGGCTACAAATCTCATAATGGCTTGACCTTTATTTGTCTCAGAATAAAGTTTTAAAGACCAGGCATGTTGGGAATGCACAGCACTGCTTTGTCCCTCTCCTCCATAACTCACACTTCCAAAAGGCATCAATTTCCATTCAAACTGAGGAGTTGTTGGGAACTGGAAAAAGGGTTTTTTTTTCCTGGTTATATCTATAAAATATAAGACTGATGAGCTCATTACCTGGGGTGAAATTAGTTGTGAAGAGAGACTGGGGCAGCTCTGTGGCTCCATCCCTGCAACCTCCTCATTGCCACTGTGAGTGTGTTGGGCTCTCAGCAGGGGAGGGATCACTGGGATTTGGATAACCAAGATTTATTTGGGAGTGGTAGTAGCTGAGGCATTAATGCAGTCAGGAGAAATGGGAAGGATTATCTGATGTAACAAATATTTTTCTGAGTCTGTGACAGAGCAAGCCCCTCTCCCCAAGTCTCTAGTAAAGCCTTGCAAGCAGTGGTATGAGCCCCATCATGTGTGGCAGGGAGCTGCTGGATGGAGCCTGGGCAGGGGGATGGAAGGAGATAGTTTCTGAAACCCTCTTGCCTCTCAGTACAAAACCAGCAAGAGCTCCATGCATCCCCTCACTGATCTTTAATGTCCCTTCCAACATTCCATGGCTGCACCTGCAGTACCTGTTTGTGCATATGTAAGTATGGATACTGGGATTTCCTTCCCAGAACCTTTGTCTTCTTTCACTTCTTCCCCAGTTTTTCTGGTCTCATGGGGGACTGGAAACTGGAGTGACTGCAAAAGTGATGCCCCACAGCCAGATTCAAACCCATCTGGGCAAGCTGTGCCCTGTCAAAGCAGTGAGAAACCTGACAGTGGCACGGAGTGCTGCATTTTTTCCTTTTCATTTTGGCAGTGAGAAGATGCTTTTGGCCTCTCGTGTCCCGAGAGGGGCGGGACGCAGGTGTTTGACAGCGCTGTGAGCGCGACACGAGAGCCATCGAATCCGTGCAATGTCTTCACTGCCCCTGTCCATTTGGAAAGGTGCTTTGAGGCAGCTGCATTCCCAGCTTGCAGAAGCACAGCCAAAGGATTTCTGGGCTCACACTGTACCATTTCTGAAGGGATAACAGCCCTGGATAGTGAAGAGCCTCTGAGGGAGCAGGAGCAGCTGCATGATGTTTTTGTAGACCGAAGGTGCAGCTCTGGCAGCACTAAATCTGGGATGTCAACAAGCAGATTAAACAAGATGGTTTAGCTCTTAGAGCCAGCCTCAGGCTTGCCACTGAAATTGGTTATGAGAGGCTGCAATTGAAAGGAAGTCTGATATTTCTAAATCTCAGAAGGTTTGGAAGCTGTGGGTGATGGTGTGCAGGTGTGAGTGGGTGCATCTCCATCCCAGTGAACCACTTAACTTCTCTTGTCAGCATCCACAGATCATCTTGGTTACCATTACATTAGGAACTAGCACTCAGAATTAGCTGGCTTCAAAACCTCGAGTAAGATTATGAATTATTTGTAACATCTGTTTTCCTTTTCCCTTTTGTCTGTGTGGAGAAGGATGAGTGTGTGTCTGATTTGGGGTTTTGATCACAATTTTTTTCTTGTCTCATGCAAGGAGTCCATACAGCCTGCAGCTGACCAGATTTTACAGACCACACTTGCAGAAGTGGGGCTCTGAAGTGTCTCTCCCCCATCATCACCTAGCAGATTTGAAGCCTGGCCTGGATCAGCACCACCACAGATTCAGTTCAGCTTCTGAATATTAAAATACTGTCACCTAGGTTTAGGGTTTCTTCAGGAAAAGGGCAACACAACAGCAATGCTCTCCGTTTCCACTTACCCAACACAGAATGAATTTTGCTCAAGTGTCAACTTCTATTTCTCAGAAAGAATTTTACTTCTTTCTTTGCTGGACATAAAAGAAAACAGAAATAATCTGTTTTCTTATTCAGAAAAGAAATGAAACAAACCCCTCACTTATTCTCATCGCTCAACTTTGATAAAACTGTAGCTTAGAAAACTCTATATATTAATAGTGTGAATCACTTAAGTGGGGTATAAATTTCCATGATGCTTTTAGTGTAGGCAACTTATCAGGGGCTGCCTTTTAATCTGTTGTAGCAATCTTGAACATTAAAGCCAGGTTGTTTCATAAAGGGATGTATTCCTTTCACTGGGGAGGTTAATATCACCCATGATTATATTTGACATTTGGGCCTGGCATATTATTTTTCATAATGTGTCTGAGCCTAACTACCCACTCCTCTCAGGAGCAGGGTTTGAAGTGGGTACATTTCAAATCTCTGCACACATCCATGAGTGCCATCCTAACAACCTCATCACTGGAAATAAGAAAAGACAATTTAATGAACAAAACAGGGAGGGTGAATTCAGTAAATGAAATTTCTCTGGAGCAAGCAAAGGGTAAATGTTGTTGTTGTGCATTCCTGCTGAGGAAGCTACAGAAGGGGAGAGGGTGCTGTGCTCCTTGGAGGAGCATCTCCAGAGCATCCTCACTGGAAATAGCCCTCAACAAACACTGCTGAGGTGCAACTGATGTGTAGCCAGGCCTCCCAGCTTCTTGCAGAGATTCCTTTCAGAATACATCCCACAGCATGGCTCAGGTGTCTCCTCTCCCTGAGAAACAGGGATGCATTTGGAGGGACAGAGGCTGATGTCTCAGACTGAACACTTCATGTCCTGTAAAGCCAGCAGACTCTCTGGCTGTCAGTGCAGGGCTGCTTGAGTGTGAGCCTAGAAGGACCCTTCAGAGCTCAAGATGGTAAAACTAATCTTGAATTTCAGTGCTGGCCTGGTCAAGCTGGCAGTTCTCAGTTAGGGTAAATGCCTTTTGTTTAGTAGTCAAGGGAGCCCATGGTCATCCTTGTGTCCACAAGAACTGATCTGCAAACCTGAGCTGCTCACTCTCTGTTGGAGCCCCACTGGCTCCTGCTAAAACAGGGGGTTGAAGGTGGAGCTCTGGATGCTGTTCTTGGACATGAATAACTTGAGGAACTTAGTGCCACCAGCAATGCCTAGAGCTGGGCAAGTTCTTGATGAAACCAGGGCCTTTCTACTTCAAGTGAAGTTCCTTTCTACTTCAAGTGAGTTCCTGGGTGCTGAGCCTGTCTTTAGCCAGCTGTTTGCAGTGTGTTGAAGCCAGCAGGGCCTTGACATGGCCTTTCACTGTTTGGTTTTGTTAAATCACTCTCCTATTTTAGGCTTTTTGTTCAGCCTTAGAGCCTTGGTTATGTCCCAATGAGCCCTGGAAACAGAGCAGTGGACTGAGAGGGAAGAAAGGGATCTGAGGAGATGCCAGTGCAGGAGAGGGAAAGAGTCAGTGGAATTAAATTACCACTGATTTCTGAGGCACAACAATGCATTAGGGGATTTCGTGGAGGATTCAAACAACTGGGCCTGAAAAAACTCCCTTCCCACAATTTCATGTCATCAAACATGTAATTTCCACAGTCCCATCCTTTGATTTATTTTCAAAGGTAGCTGATAATGCTGCCATAAATTCTTCTGCCTTTGTCTTTTATCTGATCCTGACACTGAGGCTGCAGTGGAGGAGACTCCAAACAGTGAGAGCAGCAGCTCTACCCTTTGTTTCCTGCAGTGCAGGGAATTTGAGACAAAAGGGACTCTGTAGGACTACAAGAGCAAGCCTAAGCAGACAATCAAAGAAAGAATAGCCAGATTCCAGGCTCTCTGAGCACTGCTTGGGTGAAGACACCAATCTGTGGGATCAGAGCCTGTTCCCTTTGCTTCCTATCACTGCCCAGCTCTCCCTGGGGATGTTGGCTGTCAAGGGTTCTCCTGAAATGGGAGCCACAGTTGACAAATCTAAGCACAGCTTGGCACAATGTCACCAAAATGAAGCCATTTGGATTAATCACAAAACACCCTGACCTTAACAGGGCCAGGATTTTATCCTGAAATCCCCCTATTGCTCTTGCATATTAAGTCATGGAAAATGGGGGTGGGAGAGGGCATCAGGATGTCACAGAAATCTGCTCCTCCATCCACCTTTATCTGATTTATCATTTCCATTCCTGTTTGCACAAGTCTCATAGACTTGGAGACTCCACTTTTCCCCACACAATTGGCTCCAGTGCCCTTATCCTTGGGGAAGCCTTCCCAAAGCCTGACTCCCACCTAGTGTGGGTTAGGGAAGTTCCAGAGGTGAGTTCAGGGTTCAGATAACCTTTTGAGAAGTGGTCAAGTGGAATATTTTTGTTTTTTTAAGACACATCGTTGGGCAAGCTGATGGCTTTTTATGTATCAGTCCCAAATTTTTAAACCCACCAGTTTTCACCTGTGGCACAGCACTGCTTAAACAGAGCTGCTCATAGAGGAGCCCAGGACTGTTCAGGGGAAGGTCCCTTGGGAAATGCACCTCTGAACCCCCATCCCCTCCCCCCTTGTTCCCAAACTCACATGCTCTGCAATCAGACCTGGTTCCAATCAGAACTCCTGTATTATATTCTGGGTTTTTTTACGACTGCAATTTTGTTTAACATTGCCCCTGAAGAGCTCTCTAGTGTTTTGCAGAGCTCCAAGTACAAGAGCTCCTTGAATCTTTCCCCTAAGTATTCCTGCTGCTGTCAGGAAAGAACATTAGAAGAGTGTGGTCCTGCCTTCCCCTCTCTCATTTGGAGGCTGTGATTCATGTTTTACAGCATCCTGCTCCCATTACCCAGCTCTGCTTTCCGTGGTTTGTTCTGTAGCATCTCATGCAGCAGCAGGACTAATGAGTTTTTATGTCCCATGGGTTTGTATCTTTTATCTCATACCTGTTGTCTTTGATTTCAGTAACCCTGATCCCTCATCCTGCCCCTTGGGCTCCTGTCCAGATGAGACAGGGCAGAGGGAAGGATGTTTTCCAGCTGCATGGATGCAGACTGGTCCACCAGCACAGCCCAACTGGCCAGCAGCACATTGCACCAGTGTCCTGCTTTGAAAGACAGGTACCTGCCAGCAAAAGCTGGAATCTCCCTATGAATAAAGAATGTAAACCCCCTCCCTCAGATTATTATAATTTTGCAATTGGAGGCTCTCAGACAAAGATTTGGGAATAGGAATGACAGTTCTTTACTAGGAATATTAAAAAAAATACAAATATAATACCACTGAAAGACAAGCAAAACAAAACAAACAAAACCCTAGAAAAAGCCCTGACAGAGTCAGGGATGTGACCTGGCACCCTGGGTGTCAGGGTGTTGAAAGCAGTCCAGATGAATCCTCCTGGAGTAATAGGTGCAGTTCTGTGGAGTGGAGATAGTCCTGTAGAAAGTCCAGTGGTGAGGAGATGAGTCCAATCTTCCTCTGGAAAGGAATCCAGTGGAAAACCAGCAGGGTCCTCTGGTGCTCAGACAACAGTGCCCTTCAGACTGAACTGTCCTGTTCACTGCTGTTCCCAGGAAAAACCTGCTGCCCCCTTTTGTTTCAGTCAAGTACCCATAAGTACCCAGCAATTAGTTCCCTAGCAAACCACCTGGAAAAAATTCCACAAACACAAAGGAAACAGATCCAACCCCCAACAACCAGAAAACACAATTTTTGGTTGTTTCATGTACTTTACTCAGGCCATACTTTTCACAAAAGTTCTATTTCAGACCCTTTCTGCCACCTACCCTTCTCCTCATAACTGAGTGATTTTAAACATTGGTAATGAACTGAACATGAGAAACAGCCAGATCAACCAGCCCAGTTGCAGAAACCTCTTCTCCTTTAGAAACCAGGATAAAAATCCAGCTGCAAGGACTTTGAAAATGCAGGGAGGAGAGGATTCTACAAACACTTCCTACCAGGGAATGCTTGTGAATGCCATTTTGATAAGAGCTTGTTAGCATAGTGGGGTGGAACAGCTGAACTTGTTAATGAAAATGCCTTTTCTATCACCATTCAACTATTTTGCAAGGCAGGATTGTCTCAAACAAAATTATTTTTGTAAAGAAGAAAAGATTTCTCTAGTATCACATCTAATTGTGGTATTAGGGAGCAAAATATAATTTTGAATGGACTTTTTGGAAGGGAACTGGTTATTTATAGCCATACTTTGTAAAAATTGGTCAGAGCAATTGTTTGAATTGAAAAGAAGCTCATTAATTTTTTCTCCCCCTTTCTTCTGCCAGGGCAAACAGCTGCTCTTGGGCTGTGCCCAGAGTGGAGCTCTCTGCAGACCAGCAGTGCCACTGCACAGTGTCAGGCTGCAGCAAAAAGGTGGCAAAAACATCATCTGGATGATCATGATTTCATTTCAAACTTTTTTGGTTAGAGGAGGAGACTGTCGAGGTGAGGGTGAATTAGGAACATCCATTGCTGGTGACTTCCCTGGGTGTGTGTGCTTGAGCTCAGGGCTGGGCTTTCCATCTAAGGTGTCCATCCCAGGAGAGCTCCTGGTGGCCCTGGAAAACCCAGCCATGCTCCAGCACTCCTGCTGGAAGGATGAGCTGTGCTCTCCCTGAGCTGTCAGAGCTCATCCTCCTTGGGCCTCCTGCCCCTCTCCAGCTGCTGCTCCCAAGCAGGTCTCTGGTGAGCTTGGCCTTTGCTGAGCTCCTGAGAGGCTGAGCTCTGCTTGTCCAAGCTTTCCAAGGAGATAAACGCTGGCACAGGCCCTGCATTGCTAATTAGCACTCAGTAAACGAGCTGGCATCCCCTGCAAGGGCACTGGCACTGGCTGGTCTTGCATGGTGATAACTGGGATCAGAGCAGGGATAGCAGGGATTGATTTTACTGCACATCTGCCCTCGTGAAACCTGACTGGCATGGAGGGGTCCTGGTGATGAAGGAGGACATCACCACCTCACCTTTGCTTCTGGATGGTGCAGCCCGAGCTCATTGCCAAGCCAAGATGCTGTTGGATATTATCCCATGGATGTGTAAGAGGAACAGACACTTTCAGGCTGTGATGTGGACTCAGCTCACCCCAAGCTGGCCCCAAACCCACCCCAGAATCCTGAGAGCTTTCCCCTCTACCAGATTTGTTCTGAAGATGAGCTGCTGGGGCTGGAAAGTGTTCAGCATCATGTCCACAACTTGTCTTGCCGCACAAGGGAAGGCCAGAATTCTGGTTAAAATATGAGGGGAGAGGATGGTCCTGACAGTTCAATTAATGCAGGGATTGGGACATAAAAATCCATCAGGAAATGTTTTGCACATTTGTAAAATTGTACTTGCTGGGTAGGAAAAGATGTAATGATGGTGCTTTATTTGAGAATTAATATGAGCCCATTTCACTGCCTGGGGAGAGCCAAGGGGAGAGTGTGGCTCTGTGCTTGGATCTTCACCTTCTATTTTCAACAGCTCAAACCCAGCACCACTTTAAACTTTTTGTACAAATAAGGGTGAAAACAACATTAATCCCTTCATCGTGAAGTACAGAAACATCATTTTTCTTCGTAAGTCATCATGAATTACAGCTGCAGAAGCAAACACTGCTCCACCTGTGTGCCCAGTAAATCAAACTAAGCTCCTATAAAATACAATGCTCTCCCCACAGACACAAAGTCCTTGCTGAAAAGCACAAGGATAATATGAACTGACCAAAGAAGTGAAGCACTTTAATCTTTGTTTTGAAATCCCCTAAATTGCAGCCCTGCCGCTGCTCAGAGCCACCTGCTTCCTCTTCCCACTAACGCAGCCCAGGCTATTTAGCTCCAGCCTCCAATTTTGCTCTTCATTATTTGCTGGCTACTCAGAGCTGCTCCACTTGGGAAAATTGCTGTTTCCATGTGCCAGCCTGGCTGGGATGTGCTTTTCTGCAACTGCTTGGCTGCTGTGTGTGCATGACTGCATCCAGGTGCAAACAGCTGGGAAACCTGTCCTGCAGAAATGCACGTGCTTCTCTTTGGGTTATTCCCTCCCTCCCTCCTTGGCTGTTCTGGAAAAGTTCTGTCTTAGGGCTGTGCTGAGGAAGGAGGATTTAGTGTCCCTGTGGGTGCAGTGGGGTGAGGTGAGGTGTTCCCTGAGGTAAGAGCTGGGTTTGGGTGGGGTAAAACAAACAAAGCTTAGGCTGGGCTTTCCCTATGGGAAGAAAGGTGAGAGCAAACCCTAGGTCAGGCTTTGTCTTCCAATATCTGGCAGTGCTGATGGTGTCTAGGAAGCAGGTGAGGAAGATGGTGATTCCCAAGGGAGTCTAGTTCAGGAAACTTAATTACCAACAGTGCCAGCTTCGTTTTGTATGAGGGAACATTTTCTGTATCAGACAAACTCAGGCAGGAGAACCCAAGGAGGCATCACACCCAGCAAGAGGGGCAGATGGCATTTTATAACTCTTGCAGTATCCTTAATCCCACCAAGTCCCAGGAAGGAATAGGAGCAGACAAAACTTCCTCTGTGCAGCAGGAAGGTGTTACTAGAGCGAAGTGGGACCTCCTGACACATCAGTATTGGACTGGGGGAGATGTGGGGGTGGCATCGATGGCGTTGTGGCTTTGATTGTCAAACATTGTCACTTCAAAGCTCCAAACTCCCCAGATAATTCAGGATCTGCACAGATGTTGGCAGGTGATGATAAATCCATGCAGAGATGGGAAAACCCAGTCTTTGGGGAGAGCTTCAAAGCTGAAGCTGAGAACATTGCAAATGTTACAAAATATTTCAAAGTCTGTCAAGTGGGAGCTGTGCTTTTAGATTAGGTTAAGAAATGTGTGGGCCAATTTTGTGAGACTCTCCAGCATTTACTGTGGATTATGGAGTCTCTTTTAATCTTTAAATGGCTGCACTTTTCTTTTAGTTTTCAAACAAGAAAAAAAGCCTCGAAGAAACCTGGCAGAAGTGTTTCTCCATATACTCAGTTTGAAGACAACTCCCAAATGACTGCAGTTAGTGAATTATACAGAGCCTTTTGCTAACAAAAATGGGCAGATGGGTCAAATGCTTGGAACCTGCAGCACTCCTGGCACAGGGAAGGAAACAGCATCAGGAGACAGTTCCTCCTCCCATCACCTCCTGTTTTGCTTCTCTTGCTTATCCATCTTCATCTTTCCAGCTCAGTGTTTTCCCAGCCTCACAGGGACAACACAGAGCTGACAAAGCAGCC
The DNA here is from genome assembly GCA_013400575.1 of Peucedramus taeniatus. Taxonomy (NCBI): domain Eukaryota; kingdom Metazoa; phylum Chordata; class Aves; order Passeriformes; family Fringillidae; genus Peucedramus; species Peucedramus taeniatus. The sequence goes on from WBNO01032686.1 coordinate 14,009, forward strand.
TGGACCTCCTTGGCTGTTGCATTTCAGCAGAGCTTCTCCCTTCCTGACACAATCCTGGAAGTGTTTGCGTTGGAAGGGACACAAACATAATTTAGTTCCACCTTCACCTACGACTTGCCCACTTTCCAACCGTGTCCAGCTTCACCAGAATAAATCCCAGTGCCCTGTTTCTTGCCGTGAATCACCTTTTAACGCTGCTTTGTTTCACTGCCTCTGCCCTCCAGCCAGATGCGACACTCGCCTAATTTTAGTCCCATGAGTCAGGGCTAATTTTTTTGACGGGGAAATATTTATTTGCCGTTAGCCGGTGCGGGAGCCTTCTCCACACACCCCAAGGACCAAGAGCTCCATTAGTGGTGTCACTGTAAACACACGAGCAGCTTTGGGCTTGCAGGGACAGACTTTTAGCAGCGTGCGTCACCGAAGCCAACAGCTCTGCTCATTAAAACAAACTCAGGGACCGGCTGCTAATGGAGTGCCAAGTGGCTTTTTTTAATCCTCCTTTTCCTTTCTGTATACAGGAGAAAAAAAATAGAGTGAACGTCTTGAACCTCCTAATTGTAAGCTAATGTGTTACTCGCTCAAAAGCCTGTCAAAATCAAGAGGAAAGAATTATAATTTTGATGTTCAATTGCATGATTTCTTTGTCTCTTTGAGTCAAAGCATTGTTTTAAATTATTTCATCCATCAAAGCTTATTTAGCAGAGATTAAAATTCAAAATGAGTTTAAGAAAAGATAAAGAACCATTTGGCTTGTTTTAATTCCTGTTGCCTTTGTGGGAGTTAGTGTGAATAAAATAGAATAATACATTTGGGTATGAGTGGTGCTGGAGAGCAGAAAACTGAGCCTAAAATCAACATGTACTTATGTAGGCACAGTATATTTTTTCAGGAATTCTTTATTTCAGATACTTAAGGAACCCAAGACATTACAGAAATGACAAAAAACAGAAACATCTTGCTTTATAGCAGCTCTAGAGCTGTGGAGGCAGATATTGCTTCTCTTGGAGACAATTTGCAGTGTGGGAGCTTTGGTCTGTGCATCGGGTTGTAAACCTGGTATTGTCGGTACCTGCTGTACATTCAGACATCTAAAGGTGACGAGCAGGGGTCACTGAGCAGGAGTGAATCAAAGAGCTCCCTTGGGATTTCATTTTGCGCTAATTGTCGGATTTCTTGCCGGTTGGAATAAAGCGTTTCTCCCAGCAGTGAGTCCTGCGCTTTTCCCGGGTTTCCAAACCGACTTCATGAGCCTTCAATAAGGGAAACAGTGTGAATCACTAAAATGCAATGTTTGCTGCTGAGCCTCCGTGGCCAAGCTCGTTCCCAGGCTGCGAGGGGCACAGACGTTCCAGAACCACATTGCCCCGAAGGCTGGAGCCAAGCAGAGATGATGAGGCTCAGCCTCGCTGCTGGCCCTGCCTGCTGCTCAGACAGGTGGAATGAGGTCCTGGGAGAAAGCATCTTAAATCGATTCACAGCCAGCAGCTTTGGGGGATCTGTCTCACCTTGGCTGATGCTGGTGCATGAAATGACATTTCCCTGGTGCTGAGGAGGAGCTGGAGGGAGGTGACACTGCAGCACCACAACGTTTCCCCTCCAGGAGGTTTCCAACAACCTCATCTTGACCAAAGACAGGGCTGCTGCTTCTATTTCTGTTTAAATTCCCCACCGAGGACACATTTCAGCAATGGGAGGTGGTTTTGCTCCCCAGACCAGCTTGGGTGGGATACTGGGATCAGATACAGAAAACCAGTCCTGGTCCTTTCTGCATCTGTGCAGCAAAGGTGTAACATCTGCATGTGTCCAGATGTTAAAACAGGATTTATGGCAATGCAGCATAAATAAAATATGTGGATGTAGTGGTCTTTTTGTGAATGTATTAATGAGGATATGGGGAATGAAGATCTGCAGGGATGATATAAATATATTGTATATTTATGCTACAGATAAAACCCCAGCAAGGATTTCCCTCCACCTCAAATCAAAAGTCCCATAAAAGGGTAAAGGAGAGGAGATTTATTCCCCAGGTTTGCTGTGTTCAGACACAGGACAGCTCAGCAGGAGGGGGGCACTCAGCCTGCCCTGAGCAGAGGGAACTCCACTATTGGAGCTGGGGAAAGAAATAAGCTCTGGTCAGGTACAGGTAATGAATTAATTCACTCTCCTCTCGCTTCCCCTCCTCAGCCTCCTACTCAGCCAGGCCTGGAAAGGAGCAGAGCTGCTTCTGGCTTGAGTTGATGGTGAAAGTGGTTATTTTGTCAAGATTTTGGCCAAGATTCATTTAAATGAATACAAGTGAGGCTGTAGGGACAGGAGGGCATTATTTTTTATTTTTTTTTTTTTACTACTTGTACCTTGAAGTGCTGCCTTTAAGCCCTCAGGCTAAAAGCCTCTCTGGGAGAGTAGGGAAAGCAAAGCCTCTTCTCTGAGCAGTGGTGGGAAGTTATTGTGCAATCAGGATTAGTTGGTGTTAAAAGTCAATATTCTGTGAAGTTTTCTGCCTGGGATGGAGCATTTTAGAGGCTGTAGCTACAGACTCTTAAAAGCCCTGTGCTGCTTCCTGAGTTGGGCAGCTTTACCTCTTCTTTTCTTGTCCTGTGTTCTACAACAGGGAAAAGAAAATTAAATGGGGACTGGTCATCCAGTGATGAAATGTGGGGGTGAAATGGGAGAGTCCCTGAGCACAGAGAGTTGAAAGAGAAGGGAAAGTTAATTAATCCATCAGGCTGAAATCCCCAGTGGTGAATATTCTTTTCCACCAGAGTGTGTTGACAGTTGGAGCCCATGAGCAGCCCGAGGATGACAACCAAGAGGAAACTTGGGACCAAAATGAGGGAAGAAAACCTCAGTAGTGTTTTCTTGGTAAAACTTGTGGCAGATGCCACATGAGAGTCAAGAGAAATAAAAGAAGCAAATACGAGGTGCCAGGGGAGGGAAGGGAGAAATGAACATTTTTCTAATCCCTGAATTTGACAGCCAGTTTATATGAAACAAACTCTGAAGGCTCCTGCCTTCCCCAAGGTATTTTCTTTCTAAATAGATCTATAGATACACTAATTAGTCAATGGAGAAGCACAGGAGTTAATCCCTAATCATGTAAATGTGTTGTTTCAATTAATTAATGCACGTGGCACTTGTGCTCTAGTGATCAGCACCCTAAGGAAAGACAGAGGAAAATAATCATATTTAACAGTCTACTCCCATTAATCCATTAATTCCTCCAAACACTAATGGTGTCAAAGCTTCCCATGGTCTTTCCCTATAATTCAGTGTTGTTTTGCAGTGATGTGTTATAAATTAGCCAGAATCACACGTTGGAAGTGACAGTTTTGGGAAAAAGAGAAAACCAAGAATTTTTTCGGAGGGAGGTTTTGTTTTTATTGATGACTCCATGAAGTGGTGCAGAGAAGGGGAGAAGTGAAACACTATTTAATGGGTGCTGATGGGGCTTTGCCAGTCTATAGGATTATAGGGGAATTGTTGGAGCAAGCAGAAAGACCTGGAAGAACAAAACAAGTCACCAAAGAGAATATTTTCAGCCATGAAACAACTCTTCCCTTAATTAAGCAGCTTACTACTGACCTGCCTAAAAGAGCTGCCCAAAACATTTCTACTGCCTTTTTTGCCAAATATTAGCATTTCAGCTCAGACAGTCATGATGAAGGTTAATAAAAAGCACATGTTTGAATAAACCTGAGGGGACTGTAATGTCCTTTTTTTGTGCTGTTACTGAGAACTGGAAGCACCAGAATCAGAATTAAAAGCTGCTTTGTTAAGGAAAAGGCATAAAAGCAATATATGAAACAAGGCAAGTGAGGGATGGATGAGCCCTTCAGAGCAGACAGCACAGAATGGCCTCACAGGAAGGTTCTGGCTCCTTGCAAAGATAAAAATACCCACAAATGGGGGGACAGAGGCATCCGTGGAGCCAACAATTACCTCCTGCCCACACAAAGGCTGCTTTTATGAAAAGGCAGAGCTCTGTTTGGTTTGTTTGGGGTCTCTGTGGAGAGGGGTGATGTTTGCAGAGGTTGTTCTGTTTTAGTTTCACTGACCAGCAGCAAACACGCCTTTATTGCAGCCCATCTTTTGGGATTTGGAGCTCCAGGGTGAGGGGTGATGCTCAGGATGGAGGGGGTGCAGGTGGCAGAGGTGCAGGAGCAAAGTCCTTGTGGTGCTGGGGGCACCTGCAGGGTTTGGGGTCTGCAAAGCCCCTCATGCTTGTCCTGACAGCAGCAGCCTCCTCATGCATGAGACACCCCCAGACTGATGGTTCTTCTCCAGCATAAATACAATTATTGCAAATTGCTGAAAAAGTAATTAAAGGAAAGGCAGGAGTCAACTGAATTGCAGGGGCCACTGTGGCTGTAAAAAAAATGGGATTTTTGTGTCTGTTCTCTCCCAGTGTAGCTGGTGGGCAGATCTGAGAGGAGCCCTGGGGCACTGGCAGCCCAGGGAAGCTGAGGTTCATGACTTGAGGAGTGCATTTGATTTTGGCTGCTTTGAACCTGACTGCACAGCTCAATGTCTGATCAATCCTGCTGGAAACATCATTTTTTGGAAAACTCCTTGGAAATGCACTGCACAGGGGCTGGGGGCAAATGCACTTGGATTTCTTTGGCCCCGTGGGCCAAATCTGTCTGTTATAAATTTGATTTTTTGGAAACTTTTTTCTTTCCCTGAGAACTCACACTGCAGCTTCCTCGAAGGCTTCCTCCTTCTCCTAGAAAGCAGGAAAAGAAAGCTCTTCACACACCAGCCAGGGTTTCCCAGCTCCTCTCAGGCTGATGAAGAGGAAGGGTTTGCAGTAACAAACTGTGAGCTGTGCCCTGGCTCTGCAGCATCCCAGCACAAACCCCATCCCACAGTGCCTGAGCCACTGCTCATCTGTGTGACACTCAGTGCAACTAAAAACTGGTTTTTCCTCAGTTTATTGGGGGGTAGGGGAATATCTCAGTTTTCTGTGGCGTTTTCTCCCACCTGTTGCTACAGTAACTGCTTTGTCAAGCTGCTGATTTGGGTATTTGAGTGACAGGAGGTTTAATATTGCTTAGCAAATTATCCCTTTTCTTTGAGAGCAATTTCCTCTGCTGAAAAATTCCACCTGAAGCTTCTCCTCACTTCAGAGAGCATTCTTTTAAAGATCACATCTCTCTGATTTGCACTCGGAGCACGAAACCTTCCATTTGTCCATTTGCTGGACTGGCTGGGATTCACCTCTCTCCTCTGCAGACCAATCTCAGGGTTTGTGTCCTGGTGGTTTTTTACAACCAGAGCCAGCTCCAAGCTGTGGCCAGGGAGACTCAAGCCCTGTGGGAAGTGAGTGGATTGCAGGGAGGAAAATCATGAGTGTGTTCTGAGGCCCAAGGACATCACTGAAAAGCACAGGAAGGTGCTGCTCCACCCAAACTTAACCAAATTTGCCTCTGCCCAGCCTGGAATGATGGTGACAGCAGGGCTGAAAGTTGTATTTGATATTGTTATTTTATCCTTCTTCCTCAACTGATCAAGAACTATGACAAGATAATGCCGATTTTTTTTTCTTGCTGGTTCTTTCTCCTATTTTTTTTTTAAATATAATTGTTCTGAAACTTAGAAACTTAGTGTTGGTCTCCTGATGAAATGTATTTATGACCAGTTTATTGCCAGTTGTTTAACTGAGCTGGAATGGGGTCTTCCTGAGAAGACAGGAAGGAATTTCCTATTTCTGAAAAGCTTGGAAAGAAATCTGAAAACCTGAAATCCCAATTATTCCCCCCATTCACTTCTGGAGCATTGTGATAATTTACAAAAACAACATTTCCCTGCTTGAGAGTTTGCATTTTCTTTCCCAGTTTACAATTCCCTCGAGCAGGTTAAGAACTTCCTAATAGCTCCCAGCAAAATTCTCTTAGAAACCTCAGTGCAGACAAAAATAAATTGGAGTTTTTTCTGTTTTCTGTTCACCTGTGCCCAAACCCGTGAGAACTGTTGCTCCTGTTTTCCGAGCAGACCTGATTTATTCCCATTTTAGGGGGGCTGGGGAAGGCTCGGGCAGCCCAGCCGGGGGTCCCGTGGCATCAGCGCTGTCGCGGGGTCCCCCCGGCTGGAGCATCCCGGAGCGGGCAGCGTTTGGTGCCTCCAAATGAGCGATGGAGCTCTGCCACCTTGTGGGGCTGTCGCCTCATCTGCCTGGCAGGTTTCATACCCAAAAATCCCTTTTCTTACTTTATACCTTACAGGGAGCTCCAAAAACAAATTTGCGAGGTGTTGGAGAACATGGCTGGAAGTTCTTGGTGCCTCAAAGGTCAAAGCTGATGCTGAAGTTGCGGTTTCAGTGCAAGATCTTGGAAGAAATGTGAGTTTGCATTGACTCTATCTTCCCTGATGGGTTTTTGGTGCTCCCAGAGTTGCTGTGCAGGATCTCCATGGATGTGGGAGGAGCAGGGTGAGCTCTGCAGATCAGGAGCAGAGGGTAAGAGGTACCTTGGGGTATTTGCAGTTTTTGGGAGGTGCCTGCTGCCAGCTGAACCCCACAGTGATGTGATGCTGTGCCATTGTGGGGGCTCTGAGTGCTGGCCTGTGCTCACACACCCAATGTCACCTTCCTGTGCCTCGGGAGGCTGATCAAGAGAGGGACCTGGAGCTCCCTGTGTTCCCCTCAGTCGCTGGGGGATTTTTGAAATCCTCAAATTGATTGAATCATGGAATGGTTTGGGTTGGAAGGGACCTTTAACTCATCTTGTTCCAACCCCTCCCACGGGCAGGGACACCTTCCCCTATCCCAGGTTGCTCCAAGCCCTGTCCAACCTGGCCTTGGACACTTCCAGGGATGGGGCAGCCACAGCTCCTCTGGGCACCCTGTGCCAGGGCCTCAGCACCCTCACAGGGAAGAATTCCTTCCTAACATCTCATTTAAATAAATTCTCTTTCATTTTGAAGCTGTTGTCCCTTGTCCCATCCCTATGGGAGTTCCAGCAATTCCTCAGAAATCCCTCAGGTTTTGAAGATTCCTTCATCCCACAGGTGGGATGCTTTTGATGATATACTGTGGAGTTTTATGAATCTGATCTATTGGACAGAAAACAAATACTCTAAAGCAGTTATTCTGAGGTAAAACTTTATTTTAGGAACATCCTATCTGTCCTAGGAGTAGCAGAGATATTCTCCCATCTCTTCAAGTTTACCTGGGGAACTTTTCAGCCACAAATAGTCGAGGGTTGCTATTCTGGATGTTCAGAACTGTTTAAAACAAATAAAAATAACCCTCCAAAGCACAGAACAGATTTCTGATCTCTGCTGCATTAGGCCTGTGGGACTTTGCAGGAGAATAAACTCCCACAGATTTCATTTATTTTAAAAGAATATAGGTGCTAGATTTGGAAGTAAATCTTCTCTGTTTTTGTTTAAGTGGTTGCTATTGTTTGCTCTGCTCTTTTGGGAAGGAATGACTCACCACCTGAAATCAGTATGTGCTCAGAAAAGGTTTCAATTTAACTAAAAAGTCAACAAAATTCATCTCCAAGCAACTATAGACAATTTATGATGCCAGGTCTCGTTTGTGGAAATACAGAATATAAAAACACTTCCCTCCCCCAGCCGGTAGGAGTTGTAATTCTTAAAGGAAATAAAGCAAACAAGGGAGCTTGAGCCAACAGCACCAAACTGTAGGATAATCTGCGGGATTATCCTTTAGGTATTGATCTCAAGAAAAAGAGGAGCAGCTGCAGAATCCTCTCAGGGCAAAATAATTGTGTCTGAAAGCTTGTTTGCCAACTGATCTGTATCCAGAGCAAAGGAATTATTTTGGCCTTTGGGGGGGCAGGGGAAATGTCAGACATGATAATTTAGTTTGCTGCTGGGATGATGCTGGGAAAGCCTCGCTGCCTGCTGAGGCTCTGCACCACACTGAGTTTCCTCTCAAAATATTGGCTTTTTGAATTTTTACTCCTTGGAAAATCCATGCTGTCCTGGTGCCTTCTTGGCTGTTTCATGGAGGGAAGTGATTTCACTCTGCAAAATCCTTCTGAAACTGCTGGAAATGAGTGTTCACAGCCCTCTGCTCCTTCATTCCCCATCCTGTCCCGTGGTGGGAACAGCAGTGTGACACTGGGGTGGCAGAGCCCCTGTGCAGCACAAAGGATGCTCCAGCGTGGGCTCAGAGGAGTGTGGGCAGAGCACAGACCTGGGGGGTGCTGGCTGCCAGGCTAAACTGAGCTGATGTTTAGGCTGGGACTGGGAAAATGGTGTTTTATACTGAGGGAGGCAGAACAGGGCTGTGGGAGGGGGCAGCTGGGGGAGGGATGTGCTTGGCCCAGCACCTGGGGGAGATGCTCTATGGTCCCTTTGTGCCATCCAACAAACCTGGCTCTGTTGCAGCCCTGAGGCTGGAGAAAGGCAGAACAGGAAGGAATATTGCCTGTCGTGGAAGTGGGAGCACTACAAAGCCTGCATTGAATTAGGGGGATGAACTGAGAGGGTCCTTTTAGTCCTTGGAAACCTTCCTGAGTGAGTCTGAGGCACTTTGGAGTTGTCTTTGCTTGCTGAGGGATGCATTGACAGAGCCTGACCTCATTTCCCCTGGAGCACAGACCCCTGTGTATTCCCCCTGCTTTATTAATCCACAAGCTCTGTCACTCCCCTGTTTGTTTGAACAAGATCCCCACTCATCTTTCCTGGGTGGGGCCTGTCTTGCTCTCTTTTCTTGTGCATCCCCAAGCCAAACCACCTCAAAACTAACTTCAGAGTCATTTATTACTGTTCTTTTTGACCCCCACCCCCCCTTGCATTAGATTGGATCCCTTTGAGCTCTCCAGCATGAACCCTTTTGCCAGTTTTTTGACAGTTCTGGCCTGGGTGGCAGCTCCTTTGGGAAGCCACTGCTTGCTCTGGCTCCTGCTGCAAATCCTTGGTCACCCGAGGTCTGTGTGTCTCCTTGTCATTGCTGCTTGGCTGGAACAGTACTGCCCTGGCCTTTTGGTGTGGTTTGACTTCTTCTCTCCCCTCTCTTGAATGGAGAAGGGACCCTCTCCATCCAACCCACCACCCAAGCTGCACAGGGAAGGAGAAACAGCAGATCCAAAAGCTGCCTGGGGAGGATGAATGTGCAACTTAATCATGCAGAGGAAGCCAAAGATGATCCAGAATGGGATTTTTTGACTCTAAGCCAGGAAGTTACTCAGCCATTCTGCTCCTCTCTCCTTTCCTCCTGCAAAGGCTCTGCATGGTGCCCAGGGAGACACAGATGTAGGGACTCTTCCATTTGACATCAGCTACTTCTGGAAGAAGATATGCAGGAGACTAAAAATGTCAGTGCTCCTGGAGGAGGAACAGGACTGAGATCCCATCTGGAGTTTGCAGAGCAGTTTTCAGAGTTGAGGGGGATGGCACTGAGGGGACATTGTTCCTTCATGTCATCACATCTGACCAGGAGACCAGGGCAGGGGAGGTGAAGACCAGCCTGCTTCAAAAACACCCTGTAAGAGCTTTCAGTTCTCACTCAGGGTGAGTTTTTGGGCAGGAAGGGGAAGGGCAGGCATCTTCCTGGACACCCAGCCCTGGCTGTGCATGTCTTATTCCCAGTGTTTTGGCATAGCAGAGCTCTAAAAACAGTATCTCAGGGCAGGACCCCTGTCCTGAGTCAATCAGCTGTTCAAGGTCTGAGCTGATCTTGGATATGAGAGCTCTCTCAGCAGCCCCTCTAGCCCCTCATCCCTGCACTGCTGCTGTAACTGCCATTATTTATTAATAGCTCTGAATCCAAGTGTGATCCATGGAAAAAGATGTTTCTCCTTTTCTGGTTTTCCACCAAAAAAGAAAGAACTTGGAACTTTCTCCAAAGTTCCACCAGGGCTTCGGAGAAAATCCCTGGGGACACTAAAAACCCCATTGGGGAGGTACAGTGTGGTGGTGGGCACCAGGGTCACTGGGGTTCAGGGTGCTCCTCACAGCAGGGAAGGACTTTTTGCAGTGACAAATTACTGCTGGAAAACCCAGCTGAAAGAAGCCCCAGGAGGTGCCTGAGGGGGTTCCAGCCTCTGTCCTCTCACTTCAGCCAAGGACAAACAGCTGAGCAGGACTCGCTGTGCAGCACATCAGGCTTCAGGTTGGCTTTGGACCTCTCCTGAGGGAGATGATTTTTCGAGTGGGGGCTCAATGTCCCGTCCAGTCTCTGGGGTGTGTGTCACTCGTGTGCCATGAAGTTATTTCCATCCTGCCTGTTGATCCCTGGGCCGGCCGCCCTCACATCAGTAGATGGCAGCAGCTTCCCAGGAGCTGGTGGAGGAGCCTTCTTGGGAAGAGCTGTGGTAGACACTGGAGTTCAGCCTTTCCCTTCCCTGCCTTCCCCTGGCTCTCAGCCCAGCCTCCTGCCGCACTCCAAACTGTAGATGGCAGCAGGAAAAAGATTTTCCTATTTCTTTGTGACTTCTGCTCTGGGTAGTATTTTCCTGCTGCTGGCTCTTGGAGCCTGCTGGCTCTGGGTTTTTGGGTCAGATCACAGCCCTGGCTGGACTGAGGTCACTTTGAAGCCTTTGATGAATGGGTTGAAAGGATTTTCTGTGCATGCTTCTGCTTCCAGCAATCTGCATGGGAAACACCTGCAAGTGTCCATGGGGATGTGAAGGGGGGAAGCTCCCAGCAAACCACACATCCCAGCAGTCCAAAAATTGTGGTACAAACTGGTGCCTCCCAGCCAAGAGGGAAAAGCAGCTCCTGGTAAAGGAGACAGGGTTTAAGCAAGAGTTGTGCAGGCAGAGAGATTTTGCCATCTCTGTCCTTGGAGGTTTTCAAAGCCTGACTGGGCAAGGCTCCAACACCCTGGGTTAACTTCAAACCCTGGTCAGAAAGGAAGCTGGATCAAGGATATCCAGAGGTTTTCTTGTCAGTCTTCTCTCTGACTTTCTATTCTGCTGTGCTGATCACACTCAGCTGGGCTGATGTAACGTGGTTTTCACTGCCTTGTACATGACTGCATCATCTGTGACCCCTTCTTGAGGCGAGATAGATGAGTCTTCATAAACTCCATCCAGGCTGTTTGACACGTCACAAATAACAGTCAGTGTGTCCCAGGTGTGTCTGTAGGACCCTGAGGCCACATCCATCCATCCATCCATCCATCCATCCATCCATCCATCCATCCATCCATCCATCCATCCCTCCCAGGTACAGCCATAAACCTTCCTGAGATGCTTTTGAGACTATTTGGCAAATTTGTTTAAAGTTTCACTCTTGGTCAATGTAACTGTTTAGTAAGCTGATGTCCTAAGGAACTTGGATCATTTGAAGAAAATACCTTGCATTGGAGGAGGAAATTTCACTGTGGCATTTGCCAGCTAGGAGGAAAAATCTAGATTAAGGTGAATCACAGAAAACGCTGCCTTGAAATGAGAGCTATTAGCTATTAGAGTAACTCACGAGGAGAGAATATTTAGGCTATTTAATGCACCATAAATTACACAGGAATTCTCCTGCTTTAACTCAGTAGTCATTTGATTTAAATCTGCTTCTCTCCCCAGCTTCCCATAATTACAGCATAGCTACCAGGCACATCCCAGCCACCTGCAGTGCCTGTTCCCAGTGAAAGGGACTCCCAGATGTTTGACACCTCTCTGCACAGGGTCCCACATCTATGGGGTCTCTGTGGTGGAGCTGCTGAGTCCCACTCCCGCCCCGCCAGCGGCTCTTGAACCGCCCGGCTGCTTTTCACTCTGCCTCTCTCTTTGTGGAGCTGGGAAAGCATCCAGAGCAGCTGTGTTAGGACCTGTCAATCTCAAATTGCAAAGTCATAAGGAGGGAAAATAATCATCGTAATAATAATAATAATAAAGTCATCAACTTGTCTTACCCTCTAACAGAAAAAAGGTTTTGGTTGGAGGTTTGCATTAGCTATAATTTTCTCCAAGCTGATTTCTCTCTGTGATGCCACTATACAGCCTCTAAACGATGCTCAGGCGAAATCTCCTCTGACATTCATCTCTGTTTACAGAGCTCATCCAAAAACAAGAGGCCTTTTCTTCACTTTATTCAGCACTGCCACAACTCGGTTGCCAAGGCATCAGCCTTTGATTCCTGCAGTTTGGCTCTCACCAGTGATGCCCCACACTTCCCCATCGCTGGCTGGTGAGTGCAGCCACCCCAGCACGGACCCTGCAGCCGATGGCATTGTGTCCCCAAGGTGGGACATGTACCTGAAGCTCCCAGCCTGGGGGGGGCTCCTTCCTGGGCCTGACATCAGGACCTGCCTTCAAGCCTGATTTGTCAAGGGCTAAAATGCAGGTGGAAAAGACTCTGGGAAAATATTTTGTCAGAACTTGTGCATTTATGGCTGTTCAGCCAAATTCAGTTTAGTTCTCTGGCTGAGTGGAAGGGCTGGTCAAGAAGACCCTGAGGCAGGGCTCATGAAGCCCTTGATGGGTCAGGGGCAAAGGTGTGGCTGTTGTAAACTCTCCTGTCTGCTCACTCTCCCAGCCACACCACCTTCACCCACTGAAACACATCTGTCCTTCAACAGCCTGGGATTTCTGGAAAAACAGTATCTCAGGGCAGGACCCCTGTCCTGAGTCAATCAGCTGTTCAAGGTCTGAGCTGATCTTGGATATGAGAGCTCTCTCAGCAGCCCCTCTAGCCCCTCATCCCTGCACTGCTGCTGTAACTGCCATTATTTATTAATAGCTCTGAATCCAAGTGTGATCCATGGAAAAAGATGTTTCTCCTTTTCTGGTTTTCCACCAAAAAAGAAAGAAACACGTTCTAAGCTGCGCAGCATGCCAAGGGAAAAGAGTGTTTGGGAAGCGACTTGGGAAGGGACAGAGAGTGAATCTTGATGCCTTTAAGTCACTCAGATGAAGTTCATTTCTCCTTGTCTGTACAAGGTTGGACTCTTTGCATTTTCATGGTAAATTTGTTTACCGAGCCGTTGTTGAAATTCTGGAAGCAGAGAAAATGCATTTGCTCCATAACCTTTCCGGATCTGACAAGTCCTATAAAATCTATTAAAGCCTTTAATGAAATCCCCGCTCGGAGCCAGCTCCCATGAATGAATGTGGAATCGGAATTTAAATTAAAATGTTGTTTTTGTAGTCTGTGGGCTTTAGCCTTGACAGAAATTAAAGGGACAGTTCACATTTTGGGGTCTGTTGCTTTCTCCCTGTAGTTTTTCACTGCCACAAAACGCCTCTCCTTGCAGAGGATGGGTGTTTGAAGCTCTTTTCCTCCTGCTGAGCCTGTGGCCAGTTGTGAGCACTCAGCTGCAAGAGCAAAACCTGCTATACTGAATAATTTTAATTAGAAATGAGTAAATTGCTTAATAGGCAGCACTGTCCTTTAAATAGGATGCAGAATTCTTGTTAGGAGAGAGGGTTTTGGGTCCAATCCTCCCTCTGAGGAGCACGGAGCTGGCCTTGCTGCAGGGATAACCACAGTGCCACTGTGGTCAGGAGCATCCTCAAACACTTCCCTGTGCCCCTGCCATCAGCCACTTGAGGACACGTTGTGGCTCAGCCCACGAGCCTTGGCACTGTGGAGACACTTCCAAGCAAGCCTTGGTAAGGAGCCTGATGTAAATCCACTGGCTGAGCTCGGCTTTGCCTACCCAAGGATTTAATTTCCATATGTAAATACAGGTCTGCATATGCAGGGAGTGTGCAAGCAGTTCATTATTTTTGATCTCTTCTACACTGAGCAAAGAGAAGTGTCCCACAGTGGAACATGTGTCTGAGCCTGGAAAAGAAAAGGCTGCTCAGGGCTTGGATCTCCTTCTCCTGAGTTTTGGCCCTGCTCCAGCCTGGCCCAGCACAGATCAGCAGCAGCCATGGGTTATCTGGGTCTCTAACTCCTTTTCCCAGTGGAAATTTGCCAGGATTTGCTGGGTTTGGCTTCCCATGGAGTGATGCCACCAGCTGTCCTCGCTGCCTCTTTGGGTGTGTGTCTTCCAGCAAGAAGTGACAAAAGTCTGCCTTTGTTTCCTCATACATTACTCCTTTTTGACATATCTTGGATTTACGTATTTGCCATTCCCTGCAAGGAATTAGCTCTTTACCTATGGGGAGGAAACCTCCATCCTCCTTTCCTTGGAGCCAAAACTGCTCCAGCTCTGGAGCTCCCCAGCTGCAGCCACTCATCCCTGGGCTGGGACCTCACCCAAGGGGGCTGCAAAGGCACCCAACTCACTTCATTTTGGGGATTTGAGATTCTATTTGCTCTTTTCACAGCTTGCAACTCATTCTGTTTATGGTCATCCCTTTTCAAGGGTTATTTTTATC
>WBNO01032687.1:0-12829 GCA_013400575.1 Peucedramus taeniatus
GTGAACACTGTCAGAGCAGCCTTGAGAAGCTTCCTATTCTGTCCTTCCACCAGCAGGGTGGGTTCCTCCTTAGACAAGGACTTCAGAAGGTTTTTACAATTCTCATTAGCATTTTCAGCAACTATTTTTAAATGCAATACCTCTCTAGCAATGCCATTCTCAATTTGTCTTTTAAGAGCTTGTTTCAAGCAGCCAATGAATTGCATATAAGGCTCAGCTGGTTCTTGTTTTACATGAGTAAATACTTTGGGGGGGGTCGCAGCATAGGGAACCTTTAAAAATGTGGTATGCACAGCTTCAGTAACACCCTCAAGGGCCTCTAGGAATGTGGGCCTGCCCAACAGGGTCTCAGTGGGCTCCTTCTCTGACCAGGTGGTCAGTCGTGAGGACTGTGATATTCTGGTTTGCATGCCTCACAAATTTCACAAGCAAAGCTTCTAACCCTTTCTTCCACTGAGCATTTGTGGAGGCCGGTGGGCATACAGAACAAAGGTCCATTATAGTCCTTTGGACGGACACACCCTAAGTTGGAGAAATCTCTCCTGTTCAAGGCAACTGAGCAGGGCTTCTCCCAGGATGCTTTGTTGTATATGCAAATGAACCCCAGTTCTATCTCCTTGCTTGGCCTGTTGGCCTCTCCACCCCCTTTTCCTCATATGTATATACCCTAGAATGTTCTCCCTTCCCTGTTTACCCATTGGCCCCATGTTGCCGTAGTGTCTGGCCCCCTTTACCCTATTGGCTGTCATCCCTTGCCTTGCCTCTGTACTGCCCTGAGCCCTCAGCCCATTGGCCCTGATGCTCTTGCTCCACCCCCCTTGTCCCCTATATTTAAACCTGGACCTTGCACTGTCCTTTTTGTCTCTGTCCCTGGACCCCTTTGTGTATGGCTGGAATAAACCTCCTCGGAACTCCATACAAAGACCCTTCCCACTTCTTTGTCATTGATGATTCTACAAGAGCTACCGGAAGTGTGAGCTGGAGTGATTGTGTGTGTTGTTCCTGTGCCACCGAGCAGCTTCATTACTGGAGACGCTTCTGGAAGGTCACGGCACTGCTGCCTATCATTCCACCACCAACGGGCTAGCGGCTTCCAGCAGCTAGCACCCTGAACAGGGACCTCTTCGGAGCATTCCTTGAAGCATCTCCAGTAGCATTTTTTGCTACTGGAATTAAGTCATGTTTGGAGCAGCCAGTTCCCAGAGGAGACCCCTAAATTTTACTGGAGGAATCCCACGGGTGACCGGCAACCTTCTCGAGGCGAGAGGATCGGTCAAAGCTGACAGACCACGCCAAGAGCTTTTGTTGACCCATTGTCTTGTGAGTAATATATTTGGGGGCCAGCCTTTTTGGTCTTTCCTTTGCCTTCGTTTCCTCTCAGGTATTGGGAGGAAGTGTGGGGATGGGAGCCAAACTGACCCACCCACAGAGGGAAGTTAATATCCAAGTTAAAGGAATCCTTGTTGGGGAAAATTTTCGTTTCTCGAAGGGAGACTTGAAATGTTTTGTTTGTTGGTTGTTTAAGTATTTTCCTGATGTTATGAGGGAATCTATTCTAACTAATTAGTTCTGGGACCATGTGGAGAAAAGGTTCTATGTTCTTCAAGTTAAAGAGGATCTTTCAGTGAGGAAATTTTATCCTTTGTTTGATATTATTGTTAAGTCTGTAGAAAATGTTGGGAAATGTTTGGCACCCCAGTTTAAAACCCCTTCCCCGCTTTCCTCCCCTCGTATCCCTAAACCCTCTTCCCCGCCTCAGGGTGGATTGGGAGATGGATCCTGCCAGCAGGAGCAGGGTTGCTACTATCTCCCTGACATCTCCCAGTCTCCTCTGTCCCCTCTCCAGGGCAGCACTGCCCATGCTGCCTTGGTCTCTCCCCTAATCCTCTTACCAATGCCCATGTACCCACTTCCACCACTGCCTACTGTTCTCCAAGATGGTGGCGGCAGTGTGTCCAGCCCCGCCATCTTGTCTTCTCCCTCTCCAAGTTTTCCTGTCCTTTCCTCACAAAATGGTGCTGACCTCACGAAGGTGGTGGCCATTTTGTCACCTCCTCTTCCCGCCAAAAATGACCTCTCTGACCCTCCTGCCCCTTTCTTTACACCTGTCATTGCACCCTGCCACTCCCCTTCTGTGTCGGGAAGCGTGTCCCCATCGGGACTTCCCCTCTCTATTGGGAATCCCCTCCCTGTTGCATACACCATTCCTACCTCCTCCGCTCTCGGCTCCTCTCCTGATGGTCCCTCCCCTTCCCGTTCCGACAACATTGGAACCGGAAGTGGTGATGACAGCGACCAGAAGGAGGCCATATTGGCTTCCACTGCTGCCCACAAACAGGCAGATTCTGGTTGCCCCAAGAGGCCCCGCACAGTCATCAAGGGCCCTCCATCCTCCTTGGAGGATGAGAGTAGGGATTCTTCAGACTCAGATTCTGGTCCCGAGTCTGAGGATTGCTAGGCCAAGCTGCAGAGGGAAGCCATTCTGGAGGGTGACTCAGAGCTTGACAAAAAGATCTTGGCCTTCCCGTTATATGTAAATGCAGAAGAAGGGCAGCTGCAATCAATTCCTGGGAGCCCATCCCCTGTCGGGAATTGAAGGAGATCTGCAAAGCAGCTAAGGAGCATGGTCAGGGGTCACACCTCTTTAAAAAATTGCTGGAAGCTACCTTCTCTGCCCATGTCTTGGTCCTGCATGATATTAAAAATATCATGAACTGCTTCCTCTCCCCAGCCGAGTACATGCTGTGGGAGAAGCAGTGAAAAAGGCATCTCAAATCACTGGCGGACACATTGTCATGGGTTACAGAGCAAGATATAACCAAATGTATTCTATTACCATCTGTTAGAATTGGGATGGGAGATCTTCTGTTGATAAGCCAGCTGATAAGAAACCAACAAAGAGCAGCTTCCCTTATCTCTTCCACAATGGGGATAAATCTTCTGTTAATGGCCCATCAAGCCTTATCACATCCCACTGTGAGATGCTCCGCCCAGAGGGGGGAACAAAGCACTCTAGCCTGGATATAAGCTGAGACTCTGAACACCACAGCAGCGCTTGCCTACTGGACTCTCCAGAGGATAAGAGCTACTGCTGGATCGTCAGACCCATTTTGTTACAGGATCACCGCTTCAACGGGACCACTGTGCTTGGACTGCTATCACCATAGGGTGTCAGGTTGTATTCTGACTTTGTCAGTGGTTTTCTTATTGCATGTATTTTGTTTCCTTTTTGTTTTATTTTCCCTTTTTCTAATAAATTGTATTTCTGACTTGGGGTGTCCCGCTGGTCTTGCTTCTCAAACCAGAACACACATATTCAAAAGATGCCAACAAACCAAATTTAATCCTTGAACAAATGGTGGGAGAAGGTGACTTCCAGAAGCCACAAGACCAAACAAAGGATTTACTACAAGAAGCTGCACTCAATGACATCACCATTGCTGCAAAGACATCCCCTGCTCCTCACTCCTGATGACACCTTACCTACATGGAGTTTCCCTAACATCAAAAAAGGGGCAAGTGAAACTTTCATAAAATTTCTAGACAGACCTAAAGTTGCATTTGGGAGACAAAAAGAATGCCCAGAGGCCAGGAAGGAAGTTCTAAATAAAATGGCCTTGGCAAACGCAAATGACAAGTGCAAAACAATATTAAGAGATCTCCCCTTTGACCCAGAACCTACAGTCGACCAGATGGTTGAGGCCTGCACCAAATTGGCTTCTGCTGAACACACTGTGGCAAGGGCAATCTCTAAGGGAGTAGCAGAGGCCTTTTTAACATCCAAAGATGCTGCAAAATATTTCAATTTTTGGGAAACGGAGCCATTTTATGAAGGACTGTCCAGAATGCAAAATGCCTAAAGACCAGCAGCCACAAAAGGGGTGCCATTCATCACATTGTATGGATTGCAACAGACATTCTAACAACCATTCTCAGTTTCGATATCACCAGCAGTGTCACCACCACCAGCACCACTGTCAGCCATAAAACTTCCAACGGAGTGCAGGGCAGCCCCGCATGAAGACAGCAAATGGAAACCCATTTGACTCTACCCTTCCCACTCCTCCAGAGGTCCAATATGTGGGAAAGTGCCACGGAACTTTTCACACTCCAAACAGCAGACCAGAGTCACCAAGGCTTTCCAGCAAGTTCAGGTCGGGACCCAATGCCAGCTGGTGAGTGCTTTGTCCATACAATTTGATGACTCTGCTTTCCATTGTATTCCCACCGGAAAACATGGACTCCCAGAGGGCCTGAGAGATGTGCTGGTAATAGATAACTGGATTCATGAACCAAGTGAAATACATGTTATACCAGAAGTACAAACTGTTGGGCAAAGTGACGAAATCCCAGTCACTGTCTGCAGCACAAAACCACCATACTTCCTGCACAGAGAGACTGTGATCGCCCAAGCCATTTTATTGCCATTAAACAGAGACAATATCCCCGAGCACCTGATGGCATTCTGGGTTGAAATCGTGGGCCAAGACAAATGCCTTATAAAGGTTGGCCTGTTGAATAAAGGTTCATGATAGGAAACCTCTAGAGGCATTGACAATTTTCACAGATGGCTCAGGAGCATCCCGCAAGTCAGTGATGACTTGGAGGGATCCTCTGACACAGAAGTGGGAGTCTGACATCCAAATTGTTGAGGGTCCCCTCAAATTGATGAACTTGCTGCCATAGTCAGAGCCTTTCACAGCCTTTCAGGTGTTGTGGTGCATTTTAAGTTTCATGGACTGTTCTGTACCCCCCTTATTCCCCAGAGTTAATGGTTTGTCCCTGAAATTGTAACCTTCCCCTGAGTTGTCTGTTTCACCTAAGCCTGCCCATTGCTCTCAAATGTTCTGTGTCAATCCTCCCTTGGCCCAACCCATGCATGTCAATCGCCCTTAATACCAGCCCTTTGTTCCAGCAAGTTCCCTGCCAATCTCTCTTTGTACCACCCCCAGCTTGGACCTCCCCTTTGGAAATCCCCTAATCCTCGACACCCTATCGGAGTATGTGACCCATTCTTCTCCCCTCATGTCCCTCATTGATTACTACACTGTAAGACCCTACCTTTTGCTCCTCCACAGGATATCCCTAATTGGTTGAAGCTTTGTACTCTCCCCTTGAATGTCCCCTGTTTAAAAGTCTCTGCAAACCCCTGATCAGGGCTCTTCAGCTCTTTGTCCTTGGATTTTCCCTCAAATAAACCTTTCCCTGGAACCCAGACTGAGAGCCTCCTCCGCATCCTTGCCTCCATACTCTGCGCCTGTTCTATCCAAGTGCCGTAGAGCTTTCACTCTAAGCTGCACCCTAGATCACCCTGCTTCTGGGCTATGTCCCACTCTCAGCATGGTGCCATGGACTGATTGAGCTAGCTGTGAGACTCTGGCACTGCTTCAGCTGGCGCCCAACATGGAGCCCCCTGCTGAGGACCCTACTG
The DNA here is from genome assembly GCA_013400575.1 of Peucedramus taeniatus. NCBI lineage: Eukaryota > Metazoa > Chordata > Aves > Passeriformes > Fringillidae > Peucedramus > Peucedramus taeniatus. The sequence goes on from WBNO01032687.1 coordinate 5,432, forward strand.
ACAGACGGAGTTTTCTTCAGAACCTAGAAGTTCTGGCCGTCAGCTGCCTGTGGTGGTAGCGGACCAGTTTTTGTCCAGTAGTGCTCCTGGAGGTGGAAGAGGCAGTTCTCCTGCACCTGGAGGATCTCTTCCATGTGGAGGACCTTCCCTGCAGCTTCTGTCCTGAGGATCAAGGGAGGGCGAATATCCCACAGGCTGGGCTGAGGGTGCTCACTACTGGAAGGGTCAGGGTTGGCTGTGGAGGGCGCTTTGTCCCTTGGACCTGTAGTTGGTCTTTTTGGACCCTGGACCCTTATTTTAAGTTTGTTTAATTATTTCTTTGACTGCAGGGGAGGGCGGATTTTGTTGTGCTGACTTAAGTTGTAGTGTGTTCCCAGCAGTTAGAATGGGTGCAAAATTGTCAGCACAACAGAGGGAGATTTTTTTCCAAGTTGTGGGTATCCTGGAGGGAGGGGAAAAAAGGTTTTCAAAGGGTTTGTTAAAAATATTTGTTCGCTGGCTGTTCCTCCACTTTCCAAAGGTGTCTCCTGAAGAGGTAACCACTGCACCCTTTTGGGATGCAGTGGGGAGAAATGGCACAATTGGACACCTCAATTGAAAAATTATTTTCTTTATTTGTTACTATTAGGTCTGTATTAGTTGAGAGTAAAAAAAATGGAGGAACAGTGTGAACAAACCTCCCCAGTTTCCCCATCCCTTAAAATGAAGCCTTTGTCCCCTGCACTGGGAGGTCTGCGGAGAGCAGCCTGCACTAAAGCGCAGGAGAGCTACCGACTCCCTTGTTCCCTGCAGACTTCTTGGTACCCTTGCCCTGACTCTTTCCTGAGTTCCTTTTCCCCAGTTCAAGTTAATACCCCCAAAGGGAATTTCGAAGCCCTCCCTGAGACCTTCCCTAACCCTCCAAATGGCCCCCAAGAGGCACAAGATGCCGGTGGCCACATGGCTTGGCCCCTCCCTTGTGCTTCTTTCTCCCAGAATCCCTTTCTTCTGTTCCTTCCAACCCCTTCCTGGCCCTTGACTCCGCCCTCTCCCTTGGGTACTTCCCCGTCCTTTTCTCTGGACCTGCCTCCTGTTCCCGTGACACCTTTCCCGACTGTCACCTCCCCTCCTGGCTACGGTCCCTCCCCTGTCCCCTCCTCTTCCTTCAGGGGCAGCTCCTCCCCTCTTCCAACTTACGGTTCCCTCGCTCCTCCTTCCGGTTCCCACAACATCAGAGCTGGAAGTGATGGACCTAGAAGCTGGAACCTGGAAGAGGATGCCATTGCCCTTGCTGCACCTGTTACATATCATTGACAAAGAGGGATCCCTAATTGGCAGCCATTTGACTATCAACATAAGAAAGAGCTTTGTAAGGCTCAGAAAGAATTCAGGAGAAAAAGTGAATATTTTAGAGGACTTCTAAAGGCCACTTTTTCCTTGAATGTGCTAGTCCCCGACAATCTCAAAGATTTATTTTCATGCCTCTTTACCCCAGTAAAATATATGCTCTGGGAAAGGACATGGGAGAGATTGTTGCGGGAGTTCCTGAGCTCTTACAAAGCCCTGATGGCGCCATTGACACCAAAACCAGTATTATTTCAATGTATCACCTGTGCGGCAAGGTAGAATGGGAACAAGCCCACAAACAAGCCAAAAAGATCCTGCGGCCTGTCTTAAATCACATCAAAGAAGCTGCTGAAAAGGCATTTGCAATGATGCCAACAAAAGATCCTAAACAGAATTACATTCACATAAAACAATCTCCAAATGAAACTTTTGTAGGCTTCATAGACAGGCTCCGGGTAGAGGTGGAGAGGCAGGTCGAGAGTCAGCAGATGCAGGTTCAAGTGATGGCTGACGTGGCCCAAACGAATGCCAACGAAGCTTGCAAGAAAGTCATCCCGAGCCTGTTGTTCGAGCTGCCAGCGACTCTTGACATGATGATGGAAGCCTGCACTGTCCCGGAGCCTGGAGAGAGAAAGGAAGGCATCACCAGAACAGTTGTAGCTGCTATGAGACTGCCTGGACCACCATGCTGCTGGATTTGAGGGAGGAGGGACACATTTTAGAGGCTGCCTGAAGGGGAGACCTCAACAAAACCCATCAATAAACTTGCAGGGGGGAAAGGGACAAACTCAAAAAAACTAAAGAGGGAGTGTGGGCCTGCCTCATGTGGTATATAAATGAGGCAGGTCAGAACTGGGGCAAGGAGGGAGTTTAGAGGCCACAAAAACCCTTCTTACTAACAAAAACAAAACCACAGACATTTAAGACACAGCACTGGCACGTAGTGCTGATTGACCCATAAAACAAGGACGTATTGACTGGACTGTAAGTATATCATGATCGGGAAAACAAAGCACACACTCCCAGTGATTGAGGTCTCTCTGGCAATCATAACATCAGAGCCAGAGGGACTCATTCTCATGGTGTGTTGAGTCAACCCACCCCTTTTCATCCCAAAAGGACAAGTCATGGCCCAGGCCATACCTCTGCCAAACCAACTACCACTGGATGACGCTGCACTGTTCATCTACTGGGCAGAGGTAGTAGGCCAGAAAAAAACAATGATGGAGTGTGGGCTCCATCAGGGTGGGGACTACCTCCACCTTGACGGACTGCTGGACACAGGGGGGATGTGACGGTCATCCCCACATCCCCACCACTAGATCGCTGTCACACTGGGAGCTGCAACCCATTGAAGGCAGTATCCAGGGCACTGGGGGGACCCAACTGGCCAGACAATCAAAGAGCATCATAAAAATTGAAGGGATGGATGGGCAATTGGCAAGTTTATGCCCATTAATTTTGGATTTTAGGGTTCTCTTGTGGGGAAGGGACACCATGTCACAGTGCGGGGTAAAGATCAAAATCCTGAAAACCCCTCAAGATTTTTCCTAGCAGTCACTGATAAGCACCCTACCCAGAAGCTGAACTGATCACCCAGTATGGATAGATCAGTGTCTGCTTAACCAACAGAAACTGAAGGTGCTCAATGAGCTTGTGGAAGAGCAATTAGCAAAAGGAAATACTGTGCCAACTACAAGCCCTTGGAATTCTATGGTATTTGTCATCAGAAAGCTGGGGAAGGACAAGTGTCGGCTCCTCCATGACCTCAGAGAAATAAAGTCAGTCATTGAGGACATGAGGTCACTTCAGCCAGGGATGCCTTCCCCTTCGATGCTCCCCCAAAACTGGAATCTGGCTGTCATTGATATAAAGGACTGTTTTTTCCAAAATTGCCCTTCACCCTGCCAATGCTCCACGGTTTGCCTTCTCGGTTCCTTCCATTAACCAAGAAGCCCCAGTGAAGCGCTACCACTGGCAGGTACTGCCGCAAGGCTTGAAGAACAGCCCCACTATCTGTCAGTGGTACATTGCTTTATTGCTGTCCCCAGTGTGTGTCAGAGGGGGAAGCCATCAGCTTTCCTTATATGGATGATATGCCCGCATGTGTCCCCGATGCCGATATACTTACCCATGTGCTTGACTTAGTGATCAATGTTTTGATTACTGCAGGGTTCAAGCTCCAAAAGAAAAAGGTTCAACAGATGCCCCCTTGGAGGTATCTGGGACTGGAAATCAGCAAGCAGACCATTGTTCTGCAAAAATTTGCTATAATAGATAATCCAAAGACCCTAGCGGATCTCCACCAGCTGTGTGGGTCTTTGAATTGGGTAAGACCCTGGCTAGGTATTACCACCGAAGACCTATCCCCCTTTTTTAATTTATTGACAGGGGGAGAGAAGCTGAAATCTCTGAGGGTCCTGACATCAGAGGCAAGAATAGTTCTGGAGAAAGCACAGGAGGCAATGACGACCAAATAAGTCCATCATTGCCTGCTGGACTTACCATGCAATTTCATTGTATTAGGGAGTTGCCACACCTCCATGGCCTTATATTTCAGTGGGACAAGGGCCAGAATGATCCTCTTTTAATCATAAAGTGGATGTTCCTCAGCAACCAGGGTTCCAAAAGTATAACAAAGCTGTAAGAACTGCTGTCTCACTTGATTAGGAAGGCCAGGGCCAGAATGCATAAACTGGCGGGGGCTGACTTTGCATGAATCCATCTGCCACTTACCTTGTCATCAGGTAAGTTGACAAAGGAGGTTTTAGAGCAGTTGCCCAGGGAGAATGAGACACTCCAATTTGCTCTAGATAGCTAGTCAGGGCAAATTTCAATCTACAGTCCCACACATACATTATTTAATTCGGCATTCAAATTAATTCCTAAAGAAGAACAGAACAGGAAGCTTTTCAAGGCTGCTCTGACAGTGTTCACAGACGCGTCCAGAATATCCCACAAGTCAGTAATGACTTGGAGGAATCCTCAAACTCAGCAGCAGGAGACAGATGTTGAAGTAGTTGAGGGCTCCCCTCAAATTGCTGAGCTGGCCACAGTTGTCAGAGCCTTTGAGAAATTCTCTGAACCATTTAATTTGGTCACTGATTCAGCGTATTGTGGCAGGGGTTGTGTCTAGGGCCGAGAATGCTGTTTTGAAGGAGGTCTCGAGCCCCAACCTCTTCAGGTTGCTCTCAAAACTAGTCCATCTCATCTCCCACCAAGAGCAACCCTTTTATGTAATGCATGAAAGGTCACACACTGACCTGCCAGGTTTCATCACGGAAGGAAATAGGAGAGCAGATGCCCTGGCTGCCCCAGTCAAGATGGGTAACCTGCCAGACATCCTTATGCAGGCAAAGATGAGCCATCAAAATGGAGTTCCATCAAAATGTGCCTGGCCTGGTGCACCAATTCCACCTGAGGTGGCACCAGGCCAAGGCCATTGAGGCTACATGACCTAACTGCCAGAAGCACTCGGTACCAACTATTAGTGCTAGTGTCAAGCCAAGGGGCCTGAGCAGCTGTGAAATGTGGCAAACTGATATGACACACATCCCACAGTTCAGCAGGCTCAAGTATGTCCATGTGTCAGTGGACACTTTCTCTGGAGCTGTTTATGCCTTTGCCCACTCAGGGGAGAAGGCCGATGGTGCCCAGAACACCTGGTGGTGTCTGGCAGGCCTTCTCCATGCTGGGGATCCCTAAGGAGATCAAAACAGACGATAGTCCCACAAATGCCTCCAAGGCCTTCAGGGAGTTCCTGCAGCAATGAGGGGTAAAACATAAAACAGGCATCCCTTACTCCCCCTCAGGTCAAGCTGCAATTGAGTGGACCCATCAGTCACTCAAGGGAGTCCTGGGGCAGCAGCAGAGCAGTACCACCACTGATCCACCTCAAACAAAGCTCTGCAAGGCACTGTTTGCCATCAATTTTTTAAGTTGCTCATCTGAACAACTAAATCCACCAGTTATCAGACATTTCAATAGCAGCAGATAAATGAAGGTGGAAGAGCACCCCCAGTGTAAGAGACGGTCCAAAGTTTCTCTCATTTGCCTCACAACTGTCACAAGGACAGAAACTAAGACTCTGAAGACCCTGGCTGGAGTTCTGGCCTGGTTGAGGTGGATGCTCGCCAAGTGATTCTTTGCAGGTGTGCTTGCTGTGTCACCACAGTCGTACACCTGCTTCACAATACCTGCTCATCACAACAGTCCATAAATTTCCCCACCTCTTGGCCAGATGCCACCCGCTTTGGAGAAAGTCTGACTTTCTGGGGTAACTTCAGTGATTCCCCACGGAAAATCCCTCATCTGCCTCACAACCACCATGACGGACGGAGATTGAAGCTCCCTCCCAAGGACTGAGACCCTTTTTAATTCTAACACAGGGGGCGCTGGCCTGACTCAAGCGGGATGTTTGCCAAGTGTTGCCTGCCGGTGTGTTCGCTGGATCAAGAAAACAATGGGCCCTGCTCACTGCTGAAACTGACTTGCCGTGTTTTGGAACATGGACTGTCTGTACCTGTTTTCAACAGACTTACCTGTTTCCTCCCCTCGGCGGAGGACTGTAATAGACCCCTAAGTAAACCAAGACTTTGAGATTCTCCCCGACGTGACAAGACGGATCTATTGGCTGGACCAGGAGAATTTCGTCTCTCCGTTGGTAGTTATACTCCCCTCCCCCTCCTTCTCTCTCTCTATCCTTTATCACCTTTCTAGTCCTTCGATCACATTTGCTGTGAGCACTCAATAAAAGGTGCATTTGTTTTGATTAATACTGAAATCTCCTCCGTGTTGTTTTTTGCACTCTGAGATTAGTTAATGAACCATCACGACCCCCGCTTGTACTGGTGGATCGTGACACCTTGACAGGCAGGGAAAGAGGGGCAGGGTCGCCTTGACAGGCAGGGAATGGACTAGAACAAAGGGAGGGGAATAGCTTGAGGGACAGCTTTAAGGGAGGGTACAACTTAGGGATAAACTAACTTGGGGAAAACATGGGAGGATAACAGAATGAACCCTTTAACAATAACTTAATGAAATAAACACGAACCGCAACAGTTGGTTGTGCTGGGAAGAGACTGGGAGGGGTCTTGGTGAGTCCTGGTGGGACTGGAAAGGGACTGGGAGAGGGATTGGGGGTCCTGGGGCAGTGTGGGGCAACTGGGAGCGGGTTGTGGGATCCTGAGAGGGATGGGAGAGGCTTTGGTGGGTCCAGGGGAGGCTGGGAAGGGACTGGGGGGGAGATTTCAGGGGGTTCTGGGTGGGCTGGGAGTGACTGGTAGGGTGAGTGGAGGGGCTTGGGATGTCTGTAAGAGGTTTTGGGGGTCCTGACCCATGCAGACTCCCCAAAGATGCCGCTGGACACCGCCTGCAGTAAGATGCTGATGGGGTTCGGGGACTTCGTGCTGGGCTTCGTCTTCCTGGCGCTGGGGCTCGACTTCTACCTGTGCAAGAAGGTGAGGGAGGGTCCTGGGGATTGTGTACCCCTCCCCCGGAGCATGTGTGCTCCCCCTGGGGGCCCCCCAGCCCGGTGTCACCCCCTTTTCTCTGCCCACAGAGCTCCTGAGCCGCCGCCGGCTGCAGCCCTTCTCCGTGGCCTTGGGCCAGGCCGGGACCCCCCGCTCCATCCCCACGTTGATTTTGGGGGGGTCATGTGTCCTCCAAGCCCTGCTGTCAATCTGCCCCCCCTGCCCCAGCTGCTTCCAGTGTTCCCAGTAAAACCAAGTCCAGTTTATGGGGGGCAGTGGGGAGGGAGTTGGGGGGACCCCAAGGGGGGGCCGTGATTGGGCAGGGAGGGTGGGGTCCAGATGGGAACACTGGGTGCTGCAGGTCTGCCCAGCAACTGGTGAGTCATCAGACCTGCTGTCCATGATTGGCAGATTCTTGTTCATTGCATTCTCTGATTGGCTGAGGAGAAGCCTGGGTCTTGAGAGAAGGAACGGGAGAGATCCTGCCTGGAGCACAGGCACAGGGACAACAGAGGCACAGGGACAACAGATCGAGCCTGGGCACAGGAGGGAGTTTACTACCAGCCATATCACAGCAGCACAAGCAGAAGGGAAAGAAAGC
>WBNO01032688.1:0-40429 GCA_013400575.1 Peucedramus taeniatus
TTATGGGAACCTGGCATTCAGATGCCCTGGTTATCTCAATCGTGGACGCTTATCGACTGATCCTTGCTGGGGTGTTTCTGGATGTGTCCCAGGAAAGGATTCATCTCTGCTGGAGCCACGTCTTTTAGCTTGTTAATTAGGTTTCTCCTCCATGCCATCCGGGGTTTTGTAATTCTGTGAAGCAATCTTTCCCCAGCGGCTGCTTGTGGATTTAAAACTTTCAGAGATTTTCCATACATGCACAACTTATTACATCTATATTTCATATGAACATGAATTATTCCATAACATATATCACAGGTACATCTCTACAACTCTAAAAATAGCAAGCAACTATAATACCAGACAGAAATATACTCGGTTCAATGTTGATGCCTACTAAAAATTACTTGAAACAGTTGTCACTGTAAATTTGTCACTGTAAAATTACTGTAAAATAATTTGTTCAGACTTACAGCTTTTAATCTGAGATACATTTAGAAAGTGTTGGAAGTTAGTAGAGAAGAGGGGTAGCAAAGAGACTACAGCATCACAAGAAACAACACATAGCACTTACAGTCACATTTACACAGTCACCTGGAGGTCTTATTCTGGCTTTTAAATATGTGCTAGGTGGAACCTAGTACGTACTGGATTCAATTCAAAGGGCAGTGTGGGTGTGATAATGTTGACTTTAGCACACAGTGCCCAGCTCCATCTCCCCTAACTGATTAATTTCTGTGCTGTCTCAAGCGTGTCAGTATTTGTTCACAATGAACTAGTTCAGTGGGACCTCAAGTGTTTGTACACAGAGTGCAGTCAATCTTTGTGCATATACACTTGTAGTATTTTCTGAGGGTCTTATAGGGTTTTAAAAATAGTTTTTTTAATTAAATGATTGTTGAAAAACTGCTGGCACCTGTAGTACAAAGCTATGGACTGTTTGCAGCCATGAAGAGAATATGCACATTACCAGTGTTCTGTGGTGTGAAAGGATGCTGAAAAATGTGCAGTTTTGCTCAGTGTTTGAACAAGTTTTTGTGAGTGTCTGTGCAGCACTTTGGTCCTTGGTTGCACCTGGTCATGAAGAAAGCAATTGGTGCAGAAGTAACTGAAAACCACAGGCTTTTTTCTCCAATCTCCCCATCCTCTGTGTTTAGAATGGCTTGATCTGGTCTTAATTGCCCCCAATTTACCGTGACATTCCAGCAAGTAGGACCATCAGGGTCCATAACAGAACAAATACCTGCATTTTACAACCAGGCTGTTGCTGATGACAGCAATAAGGAAGTTGTAATGCCTCCACCTTCTGGGTGGTGTGGCTGGAGTCCAATGGCTGGTCATTGTTAGCTGTGGAGCACCTTACATTTCCAGTGCCACTGGAGGACTCTTTCCTCTGTTTTTCCTCTTTCCTCAAACAACATCTTTTGTTATTGCCAGCATCAAAGGCAGAATTTGTATTTGTGATGTATTACTGCCCTTGAATTCCCCCTTATTCTTTCCCTCAGTCTGTTTGCAGTCTGTTCTCTGGTGGTGGAGGATTGACCTTGATGCTTTACTTCTACTTTATTAGAAATGGACTTCTGATCTTTCTGGTCAGCTTTTAAAAGCATTAGTTCATTTAGAAACTGACTTCTGTCTTGAGTCATTAAAAGGGTGAAGGTCCTACTGCATGATGTACTTTTCACTGTCCCAAGATACTGAGGGGCACTTCAACGGAAAAACCCAGAACTAGTGCTAGCTAGATGAGGCTGTGTTGTATTTTAAACAGAAAAATCTATGCAAGAAGACCCTAAAGAATACAGGTGAGAAATTCTTGTTATGTGTGCTGTTGCTTTAGGGCCAGTAGAGCTTTTTATCCATTTGTAGAGGTAATTCAGGTTTTTAAAATGTAAGACCAATTGTTTCATAAATGAAAAAAAATCAATTACCTTCAGATGAAAAATTACAACTGTTTGAGTGCTTGGTAATTGTTTTGTCCAAAGCTAATTACTAGTGGCTTTTTTGTGGCTAATAACAAACTGGTTCACGGAACATTACTTGTGCTTATGTGTCTTCATTACACTGTTTTGACTCCTGCTATTCATGATTAGGTTCTATCACTGTCTTAAACCAGCAAACCAGTATTGCTGGTACTTCCAAGACCTTTCTTTGATGTAAATCTCAGTGTTAACCAGCTGGCCTGCATTTTGTTTAGTAGTAGTAGTCACTGAGTGCTTCTGCTAAAGCCACACTTAGCTCTGAAGCAAATGTAAGGGCTAGAAGAGCATGGTAGAAACGGCACCTCAGTACCTGAGGGAAACCCCGCTTGGCAAGCAAGCTGGAAGTCCTTTTTAGGATTTTGTTGAGGTACATAAGTTGTCATCTCTGCAGCTCTGAGAGCAGACTTTACTTCTGTCATTGATGCCTGCATGTATGGGCCATCTTGTCTGCTGTTTTGCTTGACAAATTGAGACACACCTCCAGGCTGAATCCTGCAAGAAACACTCATCACCATGTACCACACACAAAACAGACCTAGCATTATAGATACCTCTCCCAGATGCAGATCCCCAGATAGTTTCTCATTTTCTCCAAAGTCAGATGGTTCCATTCTCACACTTTTCTGCTGAATCTGCAGCAAAATTAATCTCTGCATGTGATTTAGTGTGCAACAAAATGATGGCTGTTTGTTTTCTATCAGAGAGGCCCTGCACCTGGATAAACTGATGTTTTTCCAGTGTTTAAAATAGATAGTTTAATGTAAAAACAGTCACTATGAAAGTAAAAAAAAAAATCTGAGTCAAATCAGCAAATGGATCAAAAGAAAAAATGTTTACAAATGTTCTCAAGCAAAGCTATTATTCATTTACTTATCTTCTTTCCCAGTGCTTTGAACTCTCTGTGTGGAGACAGGAGTGAAAAGCCCTAATTTTTTAAGCTCATTAGCTTTAGCTAAGGTATTCTGTGTTCTCAATTATTTTAGTTGAACCAGCTTGACAAATAAACTAAAACCCAGGTAGTTGAGGCTTTTCCACTAACTCGAGCAGTTCAGTGCAGTGCTCACTTATCTGTTCCTCTCTCTTTTGGGAAGACAAAATGAAAAACAAGCCTGTCTCCAAGAGCATTTTGAATCTCATATGCAGGTACATGCATGTGCATGATTACTTTGCACGCGAGGTGGTGACATCCTTGAGCTGAGAAAGAGACCAAAACCAGTTACTTCTAATCCACTTTGGGATCAAAGCCACTTGTGTTGATTTGTGTAAATTATCAGCTGGGGAGTTACTGCAGAGCAGTCTACGTCCTTGCACACATCCTTGGTAGCGCTCAGTTCCACCCATTGCTTCCTTCTCCAGTGGCCAGGAGAAATAAAGAAGTTGGGAATAAAGACATGGAAGCCGGGCACTGAGTGCTGCAAGTGGGTATTACGGGCATGGCACAGTGTCTTTGGAGTGAAGAGTTTAGAGTAATCTCTACTGACTGGACAAAACACTTGTGCGAATTGGATCCTGCGGCTCAGCTTATGGGTCTGAAATGAGTGTCACAAAGATGCACATTTCCTCAGAGAATTTCATTTCTGCTTTTGCTCTCTCTGCCAGGGAGGAGGATGAGTACTCGGAGCTGCGGTCGGAGCTGAGCCAAAGCCAGCAGGAGGTTAACGAAGACTCGCGCAGCATGGACCAGAACTCTGTCTCAGTGCCAGAGAACCAGTCCACTATGGTCACTGCAGATGTGGGTGAGTTGTGTTCTTAGCAGAAGTGATGACTTCCCACAGCAGAAAGGTATCATAGCTTTTGAAATGCAAATCCAAGCATTTGGTGGGGAAACGAGTTCATGTAGGATGTGTTAATCACAGTTGCTGCTGAGCTTCTACAGGACTGTGAACTTAGATAGTAATGTGTGCCTTGACTGTAGAATCCTAAAATCGTTAAGTTTGGAAAAAATCTGTGACATTATTGAGTCCAGCCATCAACCCAGTACCACCACCATGTTCACCATTAAATTTAATTATTGTCTTCAAGTGCCATACCCACATAGTTTTTGAACGCTTTCAGGCTTGGTGACTCCACGCACCCCCTAGGCAGTCTGTTCCAGTGCTTCACAACCCTGTCTGTGAACGTGTTTTTCCTGATATCCAATCTGAACCTCCCCTGCTGCAGCTTGCTGTGGTTTGCTGTTGTCTGGTCACTTGTTAGCTGGGAAAAGAGTCTGACCCTCGCCTGACTGCAGTCTCCTCTTTGTTGTAGAGAGCAGTAAGGTCCCCCCTGAGCCTCCATTTCCCCAGAAGCAGACTTTCTAGCAGAATTCTGGTGTAATCCTCACTATGACAGATTTCCAGAATTCTCTCCAGAAGTTTATTCCTGCTTTCTATACTATATTGTTTATAAGTGCAAGACCTGCAACAGCACAGTTGTTTTTTCATGTCTACAATTTCTAGAAATGTCGATACAACAGTATTAATAATAATGTGACTATGAAGTGTCTGACCTAGGGAATTCAAAATACTTAGTAGAGGTTTTTATAGTTATAAAAAGGTTAATGTTTTACTTTCAAAAGCTAATGCTTACTGTTAAGTTCCTATTTGAACAGATTCTAATCTAATGAGGGGTTTTTCTTTCTTAATTTTCTTCTTACCAAGAAAAAAAAAAAAGAAACAAATTTGCTTTTCAGGGTTTTTTTGTCTTCATGAAGTGAAGCTGAACCAGGGTTTGTGGACATAAATGGCAAGTTGTCTAAGTTTGTTCTAACAATGAAAAACATGGCAGTAAAATGACATACAAGGTAGAGACCTAGAAGATAAGGGAGATGATGTGTCTGTCTCAAAAATCAACAGACAGATAGCTCTGGAGCCAGCCAAGGATTACTGGTAATAACACACTCTGAGAAGGAACAGGATGTGGCTGAAGAAGAGAGCCATGCGGAGGTACTGGCAGCACGCTTCAAAGACAAGTGTCCTTGTTCAGCTCCAGGACATGAGCACAACACAGCACAAAGCAAGCACAGGGATGAGGCTGAGAAGGGGGAATGTGCTGTAGAGGGTAATCCAGGTCAGCTAAGACCCCAGAAGCCCTCCCAGCCATTTCTAGAAAGGTCTGAAAGAACGCATTGCCCATGATAACTAATTTGCGTAGAAAGGGAGAAACTTGCCTCCAGAGCAGGGAAAACTTACCTATAAAAGGTCCACAAAGCCCAGGGTGCTTGCTTTGCATATGCAACCCAGCACCCTGAGCAGCTGAATCCATGCCAGAGCCAGGAATCTTTTCCTCTCTTCTCCTCTCTTCTCCTCTCTTCTCCTCTCTTCTCCTCTCTTCTCCTCTCTTCTCCTCTCTTCTCCTCTCTTCTCCTCTCTTCTCCTCTCTTCTCCTCTCTTCTCCTCTCTTCTCCTCTCTTCTCCTCTCTTCTCCTCTCTTCTCCTCTCTTCTCTCTTCTCCTCTCTTCTCCACTCTTCTCCTCTCTTCTCCTCTCCTCTCTTCTCCTCTCTTCTTCTCTCTTCTCCTCTTTTCTCCTCCTTCTCTCTCTTCCCTTTCTCACTTCTTCCAGAAACCACTGCCATGTGCTTATGTAGTAGGTCAGGGCTTAACGTGACCCAGTTTCCATGCCAAGTATGTCTTTGTGAGCTTTTGTGGACCCTCTGACTTTCATCATTCCTTTGACCACAAGCATCTGCAAATCTTGGGTGCTCCCTTTCCCTGAAGGGTAGGCTCACAGATAACAATGGACAAAGTAAGAACGTTAAATCTAGGAATTCCTGCATTTCTTCCATATTTTCCTTCTATCCATATACTCTGTCCTTTTTGGATGTTGTTTCCATATTCCTGTGAAAATAAATTGCACACACATATAGATACAGGAATGTGTATGATTTTAAATCTGTCTAGATATAGGTATATAAGGATAAAAAATCATGCTCTAATAACCCATGTGCATGACTAGCTTACTGCCCTGATGAACTGACTGCCCCTAATTGGTGACTTAGTAAAACCAGTAATAGCTCATGACACTCGAATGCATGTAGATCTGCTGCTCTGTTGCTACAGGCAATAAAACACCTAGAGCTAGAACTGTGAATGCTCTCCAATACGTTTTACAGAGCTTGTGATTGGGCTGTGCTGTTTTTTTTGTCAGAAATGGGGTTCTCACATTGTAAACTATTTATTTTATGGGGGAAGTGTCACCGTCAGAGCAAATCCCGGCAGGCAAGGTCTTGTGAAGGTTGTTTAAATGTACGAGATGTTTATTACAGAAGATGTTATCGAAAAAAAGCAAATTCAAACAAACAAAACACAAGATTTTTACAAGTAAGCATCCTGCTTGCTATATCCTACTTGTAAGCGAGTGGTGGTATTACTATGAAGGGCTTTTTTGGTATTACTATAACACATGGGTGGCTGCTAATTAGGAGTTAGTGAAATGACTTCCCAGAAAAAAACTTTTATATGTTGCCCATTCAGATTTTTCATGCAATGCTATACATCATTCTAAACTCTTCTTTTTGGTCAGCAGTAGGTTTTTGTTTATGTCTGTTAGGCTGTGGAGTTAGGTTAATGATAATGAGTTTGCAGTTTTTTACCTTCTGTTCCTCTTATTCCTTCATCCAGCAGCTCTCAAGTCTTCCCTTGCACAGAGAGGTAGCAAGGCAATCTGCAATAATTTGGTGACTCGTGTATGTTAAAATTCTGACCCAGTTCAATGCCACACTGCTTTAGTGCCCTGCAAGAACCACAGCTATGAGACTACACAAAGTTCTAACCATGGTGAAGTGCTTGCAGCAGTAGTACAGGAATCACAGCCTCCACAAAGAATGTCTGCTGCTATTTTTAGTGAGATAGAGGAGCTGCGGGTGCACTGGTACCTTACAGTGCATGCCTTGTGTGCTCTGCTGTGGGTAGCTACTGCAGACTCTGACCTAGCAAGCCAGAAATACCGACTGGCACATCCAGGAGACAGCACAAGGGTGAATTCTGCCACAGGTGTGCCTTAGGATCTGCTGCTGTCCATCACCAGAGGTGAACGTAAGAGAAACAAAAATAATTTCTGGAGTGAGCTAGCAAGGTATAGAGACCCTTGTTTTCACGTAAGTGGAGGATGCTGCAGCAGCAAGCACTAGCAGAGGTTTGTCTAAAGACAGGAAGTCATTCTCTGTAATACTTTATAATTAAAATAGCACTGTTGTATAAGCTGGTAATATGCTTGCAGTATAGAACATAATAAACTGTGGTGTTCTGGTCCATGAATATTCTGCAGTTTTATTTGAAGGAGTACATGTTAAAATAAAACACAGGCTCTAAGGTGGTTGGTAGGGACCATTTCTGTAAACACCACAATTTTTTAAAATCAGGCAATACCTAAGACCAACCACAAAAATTCCTCTGAAAAAACATCAAGTTATAACATCCCTGAATGTACCAGACAGAAAAATGTTATATTTACAGAGACAAGCATATGACTTTAATAAAATCAGGATAATAGACCTTGAAAGGCCAAAATAACAACATCAAAATGTCAGAAAATGTAAGCATGTGATATCTTGAATGTTCTTCAGAAAAGGGGATTTTTGAAGAAAGAATGAATCCTTCAGATAAGCCGTGGGGTGTTGTTTGTCAAATGAGAGGTAGCTCATGATTCCAGTTGATGTGATTATGGTATTTAAGCCTATCAGTTGTCGAGGAAAAAGTGGCAAAGTGCAAGGACATTCTCTGAACAGTATCAGTCCTGGCTGTTCTGCAGCAGGCACTTCCTGGTTAAGAGTTTGTTTTTTCACTGAGTCACTAATTGTTGTGATGTTTGTTTTGTTTTGTCTTGCTTTCTTTTAGATAACTGTAGTGACTTGAATTCAGAACTGCAGAGAGTGCTGACAGGTCTGGAAAATGTTGTCTGTGGGAGGAAGAAAAGCAGCTGCAGTTTATCGGTGGCAGAAGTGGACAGGCACATCGAACAACTCACTACTGCCAGCGAACATTGTGATTTAGCTATTAAGGTAATGTTAACATTAAGCTCTAAAATGCAGCATGTTCATTGCCTGAGACACCTGATCACTTCTGTAGTAATCACACTTTGCTTCTAAAGGTGTTAAAAGTACTTCACAGGAGTAAACTCAAGTTCACAGTGTGTGTTTGTAAGTAGTAACACACCTGTTCTACACCTTCCAAGTTCAGGAAGAGCTACTTTGGACCTCGAATCAGAAATCTATTTGTCCTATGCTCATTTCAAAGATAAGAGAAATGAGGACACTCAACAGTTAATTTACTTTCTTAAGCAAGTTTGCTTATCCAGCAAACAGGCTGTCATGTGCCCAAGGTCCTACACGTAATCATTGACCAGTGACTGAAAACACACTGTGTGTGTTTGTGGTTGACTAAGTTGTGATTGGCTGCCTTAAAATATAAAGCTGTCCTGATTCCAGCCAGGACTGGGTTAACTTTTGCAGTAGCCAGGAGAGGGCATGCCCAGGTTATCCTATATCCCTCATTTTCCAGGAAGGGAGGAAGGGGTCCCTTCCTGGTCACGTATTCTTGGGGGTGGGAGCTCATGTGCAAAGTGCCCATTTCTTGTACACTCCCTTATTAGCATTTTTGCTGCTACTGTTCATTCTCTTGCCTCATTGCTGTTTCCAGTAAATTGTTCATATCTCAACCTCTGATCTTTGCTTTTTGTGCCTCTGATTTCGCTTTCCATCCCTCCACAGGGACTGGGGAGTAAGTGAACAGGGCATGGTTTGGAGTTGTTTCAGTGGGAGCATTAAATTGGGGAACACCATTCGTAAACCACAGCAAAAGCTGATTTAACACTAAGCATTGGTTGTGCATTAGTTCAAATGAGATAAGTCAGCCTCAGGAACAAATAATTCAAGTTATATCTGTATGTGTTGCATTTATTAACAGAACAAGGAGATGGATGTTTTCTGGCACATGTAACAAAAGGCACTGCCGTTCAGAACCTGAAAGCAAGAGAGCAACAGAGAATCTTCCTATATACAGGGGAAGACATGAACAAGCTTTTTGTGTCAGGTGGAAAGGTGTCAGTGACTCATTTATACAAGAAAAATTGTACTGACAGTTTGGTCTTGCAGTGAGGAGGTCTCTGACCATTCTAGATATCTTTGACAGCCCTTTGTCCTATTACTGGGAAAAGTTCCTTCTCTCCCTGGGGGTGCCTGAGGAATATAACAAAATATAAAGCAATTAATGTTGAGTAGTAATTTGAAGAATGTGTATATGTTTGACTTCTGTTCTCTTGGGATCAGTATTAAAGCAGTTTATTTGAGTGTCTCAGAGGATTACGATGAGTATTTTGAATGTTGCCAAGTGCTATTTGGAGTTTTAGGGTTAACTGCTTTCAGAAGTCACTATACACCAAAAGAGAGACTGTAGATTCTGGGAAAGAATCTGGGTAGAGATCAGCCTGTGTGAGGCCCACAGAGGTATATGAAGTGAGATGTGTTTAACAAAGCGAAACCTACACATAGAGCCCCTCTCCACCATTGCACCTCTAGCTGCAGATCATTTCTTTGACCTGCAAGCTTTCATGCTTCCTCAGAGAAAAAATGGAGAGAATTTTAAAGTGGGTGTTATTGTGAATGGATACCCAAAGTGTTCTGACTACCTTTTTGCCTTGACTATTGGCTTTTTTCTTCACCAATAGACTAATGCATTAAATGTTTTAAATCCTTCCGTTTTGGTGGTTAAATTTCACTGGATTCCTTTTATTGAAGTTGCTGCTAAATTATTTTTGCTTCTTTTGTACAAATTTTGTTACCCTATCTATCTCAATGATTTCTGTCACACAGAAACTGAAAAGACCTTCAAGTTAAATTTATCAGTTTGTCTTACAAACTGAACAGTTACAAAAGCATACTTTAGGAAAAAGATTTAAGAAAATTTCCACAGAATAGTCTGGTTAATGCTTTGTTTATTTTGGAGAGTACATCAGTAACAGATACCTAACCACTAAAATTTTGTTGATTAAAAAAACTGCGAATATTTCCAAGCATGAAACATTTAGAATATGAGAACAGCTGTACTGGGTCAGACCAAAAATCCATCTACCTAGCATCAGATGCTAATGGGAAGACAGCATCAAAAATGACATGCATAATATGTTCTTCTCCTTCCTTCAGAGGTGTTTCCAGCAAAGTGGGTCTATAGGAACTTGAAACAAAGATGATGCCTTTTGTTTAATTGTAATGGGTGGAATTTTCTACTTTTT
This sequence comes from Peucedramus taeniatus, assembly GCA_013400575.1. Classification (NCBI taxonomy): domain Eukaryota; kingdom Metazoa; phylum Chordata; class Aves; order Passeriformes; family Fringillidae; genus Peucedramus; species Peucedramus taeniatus. The sequence goes on from WBNO01032688.1 coordinate 10,168, forward strand.
TTCTATATACTGTGGTTTTGTATCTGTCTAAATTTTTGGCCTCCATGAATTCTGTTAGGAATAAATTCTGCCATTGAGGTACACCATGGGAAGAAGTACTGCTTTAGTGTCTTTTAAACCTGATGCTTGCTGATTTAATCTGATCTCTCATCTGTAACACAATACTTCTTGTAAAGAAAAGAGGCAGAGAGCACTGATGGCAGTGTCAGTGACAAGACTGGAATTACCACGATATGACATCCTGCTGTCCTGTGCTCAGAACACAACATCGTAATTCAATCCCATACTGCGTGAAATTATACCTGAATTGTCTGCTGTGCAGCAAATCACCAGAAAAAACTGCTCTGTAATGCTGTTTTGAAGAAAATTAATCAGCATTATTTTACATAGCTATATCTGTGTAGTGTTTATGTTTTATTTTTCATGGAGGATGGTTGGTAGCATATTGGACACCAGAGAATTGATCTAGTGGTAGTGTTCTGAGAAGCAGTGGCCTGGGAAGGGGAGGGTTGGGAAAATAGCAACACTGGAGCATGGGGAATAGGGAGGAAGGAGGCAGCAGCAGTACTTCGCATTAGAGGGGTGAGAAAACAGCAGGGGAAGTTCAAGGGTGGTGTGGGGGAAGAAGGGAGAGGAGAAATCAGCTATAAAGAGGCACTGTTTAAAATAAAGCTGGCATCATCAAAAGAGGATGCTCCTGCCACTACAGAGCTTCTCTTTACATTGTGAGATTAACCACCCTGTACTTATTCAGAACTTGAACTCATCCTCATGCTGTGTTGAAATAATTTACCTGGTCATAATCTGAGACCGATGGGTCCAAGTGAAGCTAATACAAGGGAGACCTGCAGCATCTTTCACCTCACAGAGATGTTGCAAGCCTCTGCTTTTTCAGAAAAGTAATTTCAGTTTCCTGCCAAGTCTGTAAGCAGAATTACAGTGTAAACACTCTGATACTCTGGCAATAGAGTTTCATGATTGTGGCTCTAAAATGTATTGCAGTTTTATGTAAGAGAGACATGAAATACAATTGAAAAGGATAAACAGAACAAATAATAAAATTCCATTGATACCTCACAGTCAGACAACTGAAAACACTGGGAAGATTTCTTGCAGGGGGGAAAAAAAGTGTCTCCAGCTCAGCTTGTTATTTTCAGCTGTAGTCTAGTTGGTTATTTTGGTCCCTCCCAATTTAAAGAAGTAAACAAAGCAGTAAATTTCAGTAATATGTAGAAGCATAGATTCTTGGAATATGCTGAATTGGAAGGGACACATCAGTATATAAATGTTCTTTTGAATAAAACTAAATAGATTACTATTAACCTGGTGCATCAATTATCTTTCATATTAGATGTAAAAGTATAGGCTTTAGCTATAACTTGATTTTGGGTTAGCCAATGAAAGCAAACTTTCTGCATTGCGAGTGATGTTCTTTTATTTTCCATGTTTCTTCCTGTCATTTTAGTATACACTGTTTTCAGGAAGATGCAAAAGCTTATGGGCAATATTTGGAGTGGTTTTGTTTGTTGCAGATATCTTCCATAGTTAGACATGGAGCACAGCATACACTGGATAATAGATTCCAAACTGCAGGTGTTTCCCTGACAGGCTGTTAAGCTGTGTTTCAGCACGTTAGTGACCAGCCTGACAGTCACTTCAGGCATGGCAATATTCTCTTGCCGGTGGTGGGTGCTCTTAGTTCAGTTTCTCCCACTGGAAGTTCCTGAATGTCTCTTGAACTGAACAGTGTCTACGCAGCTCTGAGCACAGAGGTGGGACAGGAAGTGCTGGATGCCATTGTGTCCCAGAGAAACCCAGCCTGTTTTTTAGGGACTAGAAAGGCTGTAACATCCCCTGTTAGGCCAGAGTTCTTTCTTCTGTTTTGCTGTCACTTTGAGGAAAGAACATACTCAGGGACATGGGAAAGAAGAACCCTCTTTTAATCCTCTCCCACTCTTTTTATTGCCCTTTTGTGGCATTGGTCTAGCAATAATAAGGCCCCATGCCATGCACATTCACAGACTGCTCATTTCTGCCTGTTACTCAGCAGGGAAACAATAAGTACAGTGCTTGCCCATGACAAGGAGTCATTAATTTGTTCTAAAGTATTCTGAGATTAAGCTACCAGGATTGCTGTCATTTACAGGTGACATTTTATTTGCATGTATTTATCTGTTTTGGTGTTTGTAAGTATGAAATGTTTTAATGAAATGGTCAAACTGTCAAAGAAAATAAGTAATAATTTTGTTTGATATTACTTAGCAAGCAAAAGAAGCAAAGTGATCGTTTGGAGAGGCTGGGAGTGTATATATAAGTGTGTAGCCTGTTAACACACAGTTCTGTTCCATCTACCCATTAGTCCTGCTCGGTTGTCTTTGTCCCTTTCTGTTTGTTGATGACTGTGTTTTTGCAGACTGTGGAGGAGATTGAGGGAGTGCTGGGACGTGACCTTTATCCAAACCTGTCTGAGGAGAGGTCTCGGTGGGAGAAGGAGCTGGCTGGCCTGCGGGAAGAGAATGAGAGCCTCACAGCCATGTTGTGCAGCAAAGAGGAGGAGCTCAACAGGGCCAAGGCCACCATGAATGCTGTCCGGGAGGAGAGGGACAGGCTGCGTAGAAGGGTAAGGCTGCTGCACAGATGACACCTTCTTCTTCCACCAACCTGTGTGGTTTTGTCACCAGAACAGGCTTCTCTTTAATCTCACTTCCTGTGCTGACTATAGGGCTTTTTGTTTTCAAATCTAGGCTGTACAAATGACAAAACTAGGACAGAACTGAACATAATTGAAAAAGAGTGTGTGAAAAACAGCCAGCGTGCACGACAGCCTGATTTCAGAAATCAGAAAAACTGATATTCATCTTCAAGGAAGCATATGTAACTTGGATATAGAGAAAGCAGATGTTCACTAGATGAGGCTATTTTTTCCTGTGAGGCTATTTTTTCCTGTAAACAACAAAAAAATCTTTGTTTTTGATGGGAATTCAATTTGTGATTAGGAGAAAGAAAAAGAGCAGGACTCCTGTCAGTGGGTAGTAATTCTCATACTGAACAATGAGTAGTTCCAGCCATGTCCTGTTTCCCTGTCTACATTTTATGATGCTTTAAAGTCAGATAAAGGCTTTGTGCTTTGTGTTAAGTTAAAAAGTTTTTAAAAAAAGGGGGGGGAAGATATGTTCACAAAAAAGATCAAAGATCCAAGGGAATGTGACCTCAATCTCAGTTACTTTTAAAATTTGTTAACTTTGTATCTGGTAAATTTCTGGAGCTTTGTCTAGATATGAAGTTTTTTTATTTTTAAAACAGGCAATTTCAAGGTTGTGTTCAGTCTAAATGACTGCCATTATAGCATGAACCTACATCGTGTGAGATTTGCAATCTTCAGGTATGAAGCCTCAAATTACCTTTCCAAAACTCTCTCTCTTCTCTTAGTACTAAAAAGGCGTGTGTGATGAGGCAGGAATAGTAATCTCGTATCATATAAAGCAAGACCACTTCAACTTTTCCTTTGTATTATCAATTTTTTTGTAGTATAAATTTCTGTCTTATTGTTTACCATAGGTTGTTTTCAGTCCTGAAATTTTTGGACTGATAGTAACAATTCTTTTTAGTGGAGGCCATACTACTCTTTAAGCTACAGAAGTAGCATTTATGGACTGGCTGAATTGTTGCCAGACTGAGGGGGTGGACATCAACACAAGCAGGCAGAGAGTTGAAGTATGTGCTTGAGAAATTTGCTTACACAAATTCAGTTATTGACAGTCCAGGTGATACAGATCAATACTGAGATATCAAACAAGAGAAAGATAGATGGCCTTGAGCATACAAAAAGATTCCTGTTTTGAGAAGTACGGCATGCAAGTTAAGGGGCTTGAAAGAATGATAACAAGAATTTATGCTGACATCCAGGAGCTCCTCAATTGAGAAACAGAAGGGGGGAAGGAATTGGTGTTGTACCAATCACCAATCAAGAGATCAGCTTGGCTGAGCCATAGTAGCAAATTCAGTCCTATGAGGTACCAGAGAAGTTATTTTCAGTAGGCATTGGAAAAACTGTATAAAGAGTGGTGAGATCTGATCTGGAATGTTATATATGTCGTTCTTAGCTCTTAAAGATGCAGTTAAAATTGGCAAAAAATTATGTAGACAATGGTCAGAGAAAAGGTTGTTGTCTGTAGAGAAGGGACTTGTCCTGTTCAGCATGGCAAAACAAATTCTTAATTTGTTTTCTCTTTACAAATGCTAGAAAAAGAAAATAAAAATGGGAGCAATGGCACTCTAAACTCAGGGACAAACCTGGAGCAGGAACAGATTAATACAAACCGCTTGTGGCTGTATGAGGCCATAAGTTAGACTGTGAGGTGTCCAAGACACAAGAATATTGTGGTTCTGAAGAAACAGTAGTAAAGCTACTGACTGCTTTCTAAATGGAGCTTTAAAATATTGAAGTTATGTTTGTATAATGAAATATATGACTATGCAAGGTACCTGTTAAAACCAGGATCATTACATTAGGATTGTATCTGAAGGAAAGCAGAAAAAGCCAAGTTAACACAGCTGCATGAATTCTAGTCTTAGCATCTTTTCACAATTTGGCTGTGTTTTGTCTGGCTGTCAGCAGTTCCAGTTCTCTATTATGGAGTTATCTCTGGTGGAAATAGAATTAAAGTCATCAGCTTGTTTCAGTTGTTTGGAACTACAGAGGACTTTACTGAATTTTGGTAATTAATATCCTTATCATGCAGAACAGCTGATTTATTGCCTCCACCAGAGAAGTTAGTTCAGGACATATGACCCTGTCTGCACACTATGTAATTGTTGCACTGGAGACTGTATTTGCATTTTTAATGTAGCTTCATGTCCATAGTGGCAACAAAATAAATGTTTTCTTTGACCTATGAAATATTTTCTATATGCCACCTGAGCTCAAGAGTCACTTCAAATTATTTCCCTGGAGAGTGGGAAAGGAGATCCAACTAAGATTTAGTTATTGTCCTTCTCAAATTAAATTGGATGAAGTGAACAAGCTTGAAGTGGACCAGATCAATAGGTCTGTTCCTTCAGACCAATGCCTGTAATCAAGCAGAGTGCTTTCAATACATTTTTTGCAGGCTTGTTGGAGATTTAATTTAATTAGGTATTTACTGCGCTCAGTTAACAGATTGAGCTGCTCTCTGGAACAGTAGCTAAGAAATAGCATCCATTCAGAGTTTGTTTCTCACAGGTCATTAGCGAGTGAGGTAATTGCTTACTTCTGTAGGTCGTCTGTAGTGTAACAGCTAATTTCATAATGCAGAGGTTTATTTTACCTCTGCATTATTTTGCTGCATTGGAAATAAAATCTATTTAGGTCCGGGCTGGTCAGTGCCCTAGAAACTGCTTACACATAGCTGACCGTAATCCTGAATCCAGTAATACAGATAAGATGGTGGGGAACTTCTGTACCAGTCAGTGGGATTAATATTATTATTATATGAGAATAAGGCTGTAATCAGGTCAGCACTATTTACAACTGCTATACAGAGTAACAGGCTTAAGTAGTAGAAGAAAAAGTAATATTTCTGTTCTTACAAAAACAAGAGCCCTTGTATTCAGTAGGGGATTCAGAAGAGCAGCAGTGGAACACCATATAAACTCCATCCTGACAGTTAAGTAAAAATTGTGGGTTTTTTAATTACTGCCCCCATCTGACAATAAAAGTTGTCAGATGAGTGGTACGTCAGCACAGTTTTAAGGAGTTGGTTGTCATAAAAGGCAACCAACGGGGTGGTTGCCCAGTTGAATGTGGGCAGCATTCAGGCTTCCCTGAGGCTGTTCTGAAGAACTAAGTCTGAAATAAAAAGGCAGTTCCAGCTCTGGAAGCCTGTTAAGTCTGTTCTTTGCATGAGCCATATGTCAGCTTGTTCAGTTAATCTGTGGTTCTGGTTGTGAAGGTTGTTCTGTACCTCCAAACTCAGTTGAAATCACCAAACTGACCAGAAGAAAAAAGCTTCATTAGCCGTCTTCAACTAAGACCATAATGGAAACATAATCTGTGGAGTAGTAGAAAATTAGCATTTTATGTATGATCCCATCAGCTGCCCACATTTCCCATTCCAGAGAACTTTGATTTGAGCAGAGGGCTCTCCCAAAATATGTGCTTCTTGTGGACAGTAGAAACCTACCTCTGCCATAGCAGGACTCAGATCCTTGGCTTCGCTGGTGTTCTTGGGCCCACACTGTTCTCAGATGACACAAAGCTGGCGGGATCTGCTGGACTCTGTTTTGTAGTTATTCCTGTTGGGATCAGAAGGTGTTGTTCCAGATTGCTGGGGGACGCTGATACATTATGGGCCCTTAGAGATTATTATCTGCTTCCACAGCTTAAAGTGACCCTGGAACTGTTCTGTCTCCTTTGTCTCTTGGTGAGCACCAGAAACTTGAGGTAGCAGCTGAAAGCTATTTCCATTCTCTGCATCTTTCACTTGCATGGTATTTGCTTATGCAGCAGCATCTCCTCTTGGGTGTCAACAGAGTTTTACTTCTGTTTCCAAGCTTGCATGCAAATACTGTGTTTAATTGACCTTACAGATACCAGGAAAGATTTCTTTACCATACTTAGTCGATCACAACAGACAATTACATAGGAACTCAGACTTTCTTTGGTATGGTGCTCATGATGTAGGAGAGACAGAAAATTATGTCGCAGAAAATAGTCAACACTAGGACTGAATGAAAGGTAGGGGTTTTTTTTTTGGCTGGGAAAGACCCTCACCACTCAAAACAGTTCAAATTGTTACACTGGTGTTTGATTTGGCATCTTCTTCTCCACGGATCTGCAGTATGCATGAATAAATTAGAAAGAGGGAGAAGTTCACTTCCTGTGGTTTGTTGTACTTAATTTTACTCCTCTTTATAATAGGGGAAGGAAATGAAGCAGCATTAAAATGCTGAGGGGAAAAAATGCTGTTACGTGAAGGGCTCAAAGGTCCTATATGATGAAACGGGTCACAAGTAGGATAGAACGAAAAGAATCACAGGCATGTCCCTTATTTGAAACTGGTTTAGAAACAAAAGCAGCAGGTGTCCTTTGAATGTGGAAATCAGTGACAAAAACAGGCAGTTTGTAGCTGTGGTGTTCTATTTATGATATGTTAATGAATCATGTAGTTGTCACTATGCATGTGCAAAATAAAAAGACTAAAGACATGCTTCTCAGAGTCATGGTTACAAATAATGAGATTATTCCACTGAAATTTTTTTCTATAGCCCATGATGCATTTGGACAAACATGTCTGTGACATCTGTTAATAGCTTATTAAGTCTTTCATAAATTGAACATTGCTGTAGTGTGTCATCCCCTTTTCTCTTCTACTCTTGCTTTCTTTTTATTTAGTTCTCAAGGTGATAAGACATTACGTTTAATTTTTCACTATATCCTACTCCAGTTCTCAGCATTAAAAGGAGAAAAATTAGAAATGCAGCTCAACAGTTGGTTCAATTGCAAAACATCAAATAAGTGACATTTCAAGTTACTTTTGTTCGTATTAATAACTTGAGAACATCTGTTTGCACCTGACCTTTTTTTGGTATCTAGGCTATCCATTGTTCTGAAACTTAAAGGTTCTATTGCCTTGTGTCTCACTTAATGCACCTGCTCCTGCTCTCTTCAGGGTTCCAGCACTTCTTTTCTTCTGTAATTTCTTGGACTTCCTCCAATCATTTGGAAGATCTTTCCCTATCTTTTTTTCTGGATTTCACAGACATTTCCCTGGATTTCTCCTTTTTTCCTTCATTCTCAACTCCTTTCTTTTTTTTCTGACCATATAATAAGATCTGCTTGCCGACAGTTTCCACCTGATTTTAGTGCTTCAGGAGTTTATGGCAATTTTTATACCCTTCTGCATGTTTCTGTTTTTAAACTAGTGTGATGCAAGGACTCAAAAAAATTTTCTTCAAATCCTTCCTGCTTATTCCTCCTCCCAAACTCAGAAATCCACACTATTCCTATCTTATAATGTAATTTTTTGGGGTTTGTTTCTATACTTGTTTTTACCCATTGTATTTTACCAATTTTGTCATTGATTTCCTGTAAGATATTCCCTTCCTCTCTCTCCCATTTCCAAGTGTTTATTGTGTCTCATTTGCAGTACAGCAGTTTACCTTCATTCTATGAGTTAACCTTCAGAATAATTTATATTACATTGGTAATGATGCTAAAGAGTTGACACAGGATGTCAGACAATTTTTAATCCCGCCTTTAAAACCAGTCTTTTCATAACCTGTGCATTCACCAAACCAGAGAATAAAATGGCTCTTCTAAACTCTCTTTTGGGTTTGGGGTATTTTTTGTCTTCTTTGGTCATTCTTTATTTTTTTATCTATAGATAAAAATTTTATTTATCTGTAGAATAGCAAGCAGTGTGGAAAAGTACTTTCTGAAGAGATGCTGCATACTCTTCTATTTAAAATGGAGGCTTTGGTGACCAGAAATAGTTACCTAATGTGTCTCTGGGCAGTGTGGTAGATGGGCAGCCCAGTCATGAGATGTTTGGTGAATGTGGGAATTGTGAGATGGCGTGATTTTACTGGTCAGATAGACTTGCCCTGTTATCCTGCTCAGAATTAGCATCCAGTACTCAGTGTTGCTGAAATTAGTGCAGTTATTTATAGCCATCAGTTCAGCATGTAATTTCATAAGTGAAAGCCTGACTTAGTAAATACATCGAGAAGGGCAGATAAGCAGGCAGCTTCTTTTAGTGGTTGCTTCTATGATGTAATATTAAGGCAGAGAGTTGCATGGATTAATAACTGTACTGTACTCTTGAGTTTTCTTCCAAAAGTGCTTTCCTGAGCAAAATTTTGTCTGACTACACCCTTAGCTGTGTTAATTTCTTTTTCTGTTGCCGGTGTCGTTTTACAGATTTGTATGAATAATTAGCTTTGTAATCCTGGCCAATAGTCACTTCACAGTAAGAAAACACAGAATAAAGGAAACCTATCTGCATTAAAGGTTTGTGTAATACAATCTTTGCATAAGGTAGTTCTAAACTTCAGAGTCTACCTACTCTTTCCTGGTTGCACTTAAATTTAAAATGTTATTTGCTTTTGAACTGCAATCTTCCAGGGCTGACTTCTGAGCATAGGTGAATGTTTTAGCAATTTTTAAGCTGAACCTGTAGGCTGGGTTCTATTTTGCGAAGAATACATCCAAATGGTCTTCTTTTTTGTTTGTTTTTAAACAGTGCTGTAACTTAAGCACTTAGAGAATTTAATTTGGAACAGTCTGGGTTTAAAGAAATAGTAATAAATGGCAATTTTGACTTAATGAAGTTTTGGGGTTGCTTTTTTTTTCATTGTCAATGGCACAGTATAAATCCTATCTGCACTGACATTCCACATCTGCAGCCAAAAATGTGCATGCATGGTTTATTCCAGGTTTATGCATATCAACAGGTTGAAATGATTGGTTTGCACCAGTAGAGCACTTTTGTCCTTAAGGTTTGCATTAGTGCAGCTGTAGCCATGTTGAAGCTAAATATGTCTGTATGAAAAAAGGAGGCCTCAGCTGCAAATATGTAGAAGATACGTGCTATGGATGTCCACTTCATACACTCTGCTCAGTTAACTTCATGAGATAATTACATTTATGATACATAATTCTGGTTCAAGCACCCATATCCATTTTCAGCAAGTTACTTTTAACATTGGGGGATTTGATTTGAGGTTTTGTGTACTTTAGTTGCTTGGAATAATTCTGTTGAAGGTGTAGGTGCTCCTCCACAAATGAACAGGGAACTTAGAAGTGCAGTGTGACTTCATATGTTTTTGTTAAAAATACCATGTTATGTAAAACACACAGACTGTTTTTTTCTTTTTTTGTAATTTGTAAATACCTAAAAATTCTTTTGACACTAAGTGTGCAGGCAGTCTGTCCTTCAGTTTGCATATAACGGAGAGGCAGGGATACTCTTCAGGAAATAGGAGCAGGCTGTTGAGGATTGTAGGAAGCATAAAATACTGCTTTGGTGACTGGAGAGCATTCCAACTTGAGCTCTTTCCTCTCTGCAGTAGGTTGAAGCATCTGTTGTACAGACAACACGACTGCTGCTGCTGCTTCAAGCAGACATTGATAAAATACTGTCCAGATGCACCTACACCTAAGAAAGTCTTAGCTTTGATGCAGCTTTAGTTCTGGGGTTTTTGACTGAGAGACTTCATCTTGCTTAGTCTTTGTATAAATGTATTTAGTATAAAATTCCACCTTTCTTTAGACAGTAGGAATCACAGTTGCATTTCATGCTGCGTACGAGGGGAGATGTGGGCTGAACTTTACTTGACTGGGCTTCTGATAAAATTTCTCAAGTTCAGTTTTGTAGAAGGACTGTTACAACAAAATCATATAGAAACCTTTGTATTTAGGGACAACTGTGTTCAGGGGAATTTCCTCTTAAGATGGTTTCCTTCACCTTCTCCCATCTCTCACTCTATTTGAGATCTGTGGGGAAAATGAGCTCTGTCACTTTACCTTGTGTCATAACTGTTGTGTTAAGCAGACCATTTATTGCTTTTCTGTTAAGAATTATTCCAAGGTAAACACTCTAATCTTTAGCACAGCTATAGTTTGGGTTCTGCAGACCTTTCCTGTTTTTTTAACCTTTAAACTGAAAATCTTTTGACATCAGTTCTACAAGTGTTATGAGGACAATGTGGTGTTTGCAGGGTACGTTTACAGAGAGCTTTTGCAGACTGTTGGTTGAGTACTTTGCTGGTGGTTTTTTTTGTCTGTACATTACTCACTAAATGGTAGTTTTAGTTGACTGTAGTTTCAAAGCATGATTAATGTTTGAATTTTTTTAACCTTTAAATATGACCAAGTCATCGTGTGATTTATTTATGTCAAGAGTTTTTTTCAGCACTGGAGTTTTCCATTAACAGGAGGATTGTAATTTGCTTTGTTTAGCCATCCTCATCTTAGGCTGGACCTTTAGCTTTACCCCAGAGAGAATAATTTCTATACATATTGTACAGCTGAAATGTTGAGTAATTATTCTACAGTATTCTGCATATTTCCACATTGCACATTGTTAAAAAAACTAATAGCAGTGGGATTTTAAAATAACCTCCACTCATCTGCTCCCCATGTGAAAACTTCGCGGCCACCACAGCACAAAAATGTAACTTCTGTGCTGAAGCCAGAAGCAATTAGATTTGGCTAGACAATGAGAAAATCTCCAGACTATTTAAACCATAAAAGTGAAAAAATGAGAGTGTTTTGTTTTATTGCAGGTTCGGGAGCTGCAGACTCGTTTGCAGAGCGTGCAGGCCACAGGCCCGTCCAGCCCAAGCCGCCTCACTCCTGCCAACCGCCTCATCAACCCCAGCACAGGAGAGCTGAGCACCAGCAGCAGCAGCAACGACGTTCCCATTGCCAAGGTGGGGTTTGTGTGTTTGTAACCCTTCTCATGACCTGGGAAAAGCAGGCTTCTTTTTGTGCTGTGCAAGCATGGGATTAACTGGGAGATGTTTAGGGGAGTCCTGAGCAAGTCCATGAACTTGAGCTGTGGAAAGGAATTAAACATTACTGATTGTAGTTCTCTCAGTTACAACCCCGGGCTCAGTTCTCTAGTAGTTTGCTTCAGCTTTGCAAGTGTAACTAGAGAACAGATGGGGTTTTTTTGATCTTTATGGGGTGTGGGCTGCTGTGTAACCTTTGCAGCATTCTGACTTACAGATTGCTGAAAGAGTGAAGTTGTCAAAGACAAGATCAGAGTCTTCGTCATCTGATAGACCTGTCTTAGGATCAGAAATCAGCAGCATAGGGGTAAGGACTAAGAGCTGTGTGCTTGCATGATCCATGTTCCAGTAAAAGCATTGTTTTCTTAATAAAATTACGTGTGGACTATCTGAAAATACTTTAAAAGCTAGTTTGAGCAAAATACTTCAACAAAGAGTATTTCACCTAGTATTAAGATCTCCTTTTCTCAAAATAGTGGCTAGAAGTCATTCTCATGAGTGACTTCAAGAGAAAAATTTTGGAGTCAGTTCCACCAAAATATTCTTCAAGAAGACTCTACAGTTTCATTTCACAACTTTCAACCAACAGTGAACTGCATTCTGCTTTTGAAATGCCAGTGTAAATCAGTAACACTGTTGTTACTGTGTGTTAATATTTATTTTACTGAAGAACTTGGCTCTAAACTTTTGCTAAGCTCTCAAGAACGTAAATAACTTGATAGTAGGCTTTTTAAATGTATAATGAAATAGTGGACTTCACCCTTGGTTAGTAGAACTTTAGAACAAAATGGCTTCTAAAAGTGGAATCTTGTAAGTGTTCTATTCAATGTAAAATTCATAACAAAAAATCAGTAATGAATGCACTGAAGTGACTGCATGCAAGCAAACGCAGTTTTCAATGCAGAAAGTATCTGGGAGAAATCCAGTGGATATCTCTTCACAATGATCTATTAACTGCCCTGTGCAGGTCTCTAGTACCGTGGCTGAACATTTGGCGCATTCCCTCCAAGACTGCTCAAACATCCAGGAAATCTTCCAGACTCTCTATTCACATGGATCTGCTATCTCTGAAAACAAAATCCGAGAGTTTGAAGTGGAGACGGAGAGATTAAATAGGTGAGCTAGAAATATAGATGTGCTCACACATGTTGTCTTCTGATAGCTTCATTAGAGTTGACTGCTTTTTTTACCCTTTTTGAACATTTCTTGGTTCAGTTCCAGCTCAGCTGTGGCAGCTGCAGATAAGCATGGAATGTGGTTGCTGAAGAGGAGATTGAATTGTGTGTTAAGGATTCTTTCTATGAATATGAGTTTGTTTGTACATTATTAGATCAGCACAGTACCTTCCCCTGTTTGCACTGTCCCTCTCTCGGGCTGACCGAGTAGTCATGGCATCTTTTTTCATAAGACACATTACTCCTTGAAATAAGGACTCCCATAACTTAGTCTGCATCATTCTGGAATTAGCTTGCTTTGTTTTTTCCTGAAGAAAAAGAATAATAGCATTTAACTGTCTCAGTAAATGTACTGATGCGTGGTGGTGTGGCATATAGACCAGCAAATAGGTTTCTGTCTGCAGAAGAGAGACTGCAGCTTTCTGGTTGCAGTTAAAATACTGTTGGTGTTATCCTTTAGCAAGCTCTATCAAAACCAGTGTCTCATGTCTTTTTCATGACATATAAAATCAAAACTGTGGATCAAGAGTGTGAGAATTGTGTCTCAGCATGTCTCTATCCAAATTCTGTCTTCCCCACAGCTAGCTCAGATTTAGTCTGATCAGTAAAATATCTTTTTTTTTATAGCTTGTGTTTTTGTAGTACTGTAAAAACAGTACTTTCTTTTTTTTTTCTTTTGTTCTGTACACTGCGCAGTTATGCTTTGACAACATCTATCATTATAGAAGATGTAATGATACAGGAAGTGGCAGTTCTAGCATCTAGAAAAGTCAGGGCTTTATTCTGGTAACTGAAGAAATGATATACTAGTCCTTCTCAGTCTTCTTTGTCAAGAAGTCAGTGATTTTAGAGTCCTAAATGGCATGGATTTCTTCATTAGCCATCTGTGCAAGGTTTCAAATTGTTTGTCTCTCTGGTTTTGGCATATATCCAGTTTTTACAGTTAGGCAAAGTATACTGATGTATGGTTCCGTTGTCAGCAGAGAGAATAAATAGTAATACTGATACTCTGAATCTTCATTTTCATGTTCAGTGTTACCCTCATTGAGGAGGGTATTACAGTTAAGCTTCTGTTTGACTTTTGCCAGAACATTTGGAGGTTACATTGCTCCCCTAAAACCTCATTCATAGTTTGGAAGTTGCCTCTCTAATCACAACCCAAACATGACTTCAGGTGGAATGGTTGCTCTGGATTTTAAGAAGAAAGGAGGCATTTATGCAACTGCGTGATCCCTGCACACACCCACAATCACACTAATAAATATGCCATTTACAACAAGTTGCAAATGTGGCAGCAGAAAGTGAGGAATGAAGACAGAAAAATTGAGCAAAAGGTTAATATGAAACTGTCCTAGGCAGTCTTGTGGCTGCAAAGCAAGCTTTCTGCTTGCTGCTGCTGCACAGGGCTATGACTATATTTTATGGGGAGGAGAAGGATAACCTAAGAGAATTTTCTGTCCTCTGGGCTTTTGATAAGAGATACAGAGCTGATGGATTTTGCCATCCTCATTAAAAACCACTTCTTTAGACTAGGAAATTGTTGTTGTTTCAAAGTATGATTGTCCTAGAATTTTCAGGACAGTGACTGCAAGTTAAGCTTGAAGGTTGCAAGTTACTTGATTTTTTGCAGCCGTATTGAACACCTGAAATCCCAGAACGACTTGCTGACAATAACACTGGAGGAGTGCAAGAGCAATGCAGAGAGGATGAGCATGCTTGTGGGCAAGTACGAGTCCAATGCCACAGCCCTCAGGCTGGCACTGCAGTACAGGTATGTACCTACACTAGGGGCTCAGTCAGGAGGAGGGATCTGGGGGAGACTTGGTAGAAAAGAGTGAAGCTGTTAGTGTACCATAGTAATACTGTTTATTTTTTTGTTTCCTTCCTGAAAAAGCACCCCTTTGGTTAAACTATCTGACAAAATACCCAACTGAAGTTACTCCTATAGTGTATTTCAACTGTAGTTGACCAGCATCTAACAGGAATGTAGAGGTTTATCTCTTCATTCTTAAATACTGAATTAACATTTGAATTAGGGGTTGTGTGTAGGCTGAGACTGTGTTGCTGAATCCAACCTTAAGATACAGGTTCTCTGTACCTTTCCCAAGAGCAGTGAAGCAGAGAGCGTTACACTCCACATAAGTCAGAATGACTTTGCATTGCATCAGTCGGAATTGTGGTTTAATGACTTGGTATTTGTTAGTAAGTATCTAAATTTGCATCAAACTGTTCACAAAAATATGGTGTCACTTAACATCTTTAACTGCAACTAATGTGGGACAGGCAGGTTTGGCCTTGGAACAAATCATGTGCCTTTTAAATAATATATTCTTTTACTATCAGCCTTGAGCAAACTGCAATGAAGTGTAAATTGCTAATAGTATATTAGTATGTATTTTTAAAAACATTAAAATGCAACAGGAATTGTATGACTTATAAATATAATTGAAAGCAGTTCTGTTTTAAGGAAGAACATCTTACAGCCAGGACAGAGCAAGAAGTATTTTTCTTGCGTCATTTCTGCTTACAACACTTTGTGTGGTCTAATTATATTGTAGATTATAGAATACTTGTGTGTTGTATAGTAAGGTCTGGGAAAAGTTTCTCAGAGGGATCATCTTGACCACTATTTGTATTGTCACCTGTTTAAAACATGCTTCTGGAGCTTCCTTTATTTCAGGTCACTCTCTTATCTTTTGTCTTGTTACATTACTTGAGGCCAGCCTGGCACTGTTATAGGAATGGGGAGACTGCTGAATGCGTGTGATAAAAGCTCTGTGTATAATGTTCTTTAATATCCCTGCTGCTAGACATGTAGTAGAGAATCATGCAGTTAATCAGGTAGGTTGTTTTTTGTTGTTGCTATTGCAGGTATTGTTCTTCTTTAAATTGCAGTTAACATTTTGTGTGGTTTTTCTTTTCCCTTTCAGTGAACAGTGCATAGAAGCATATGAGCTGCTGTTGGCATTGGCAGAAAGTGAGCAAAGTCTCATTCTTGGACAATTCAGAGCTGCAGGTGTTGGTTCTGTTGGTAAGATATCAATGAATTACTTAATTTAAGTGGTTTTTTGGCATGTCAGTTAGCATTAGAATTGGTTGTAATGGTGAATCATATCATCACCCATTACTTAAGAATGCTCTCCAGTCATTTCTTGTTTTTAACTATTTAAATTATTTTATACACCCCAAAAACGAGTAAAATGCAAGAGAGCGATTTAAATTCACTTGTGTTGGTTTCATGAGGAGATGCCTCTTCTGTCAGAGGTGAGAATTGTAGGCATGCAACTGTACAGAGTGGAATAATTAAACAATACTTGTGAGCACAGGTGGCTTAGCACCATACAGCTGTGGTGGTTGCAAATCCAGTTTCACTAAGATTGACTCCCCAGAAACAGTCTAATCTGTGAAAAACTGGGATTAAAATAATACAAATGTAGCATTGAGTAGTTACAAATAAACTTTTTTTTAAAGGCTGTAATTTTTCACCCTGTTTTACCTTTGCTCTGGAATTTTAAAACATTCTATCTTCTGTTTAGCCTGTATGTTCTGGATTTTTCTTATTTTGTGGTTAGTTAATCCTGTGGCTAGGTGTTGTTTTTTAATATGCTACCTGCTAAATAATGGAACAAGCCACTATCATAGGTACAGTACAGTTGAGAAATTTGGAGCTTGACATTGCTGATGGCTCCATTCTTCTGATACAAAGAGTTGATTACACAATGAAGTTCCAGTGTTAGTAGTTCTATTCCTTTTACTCACAGGAGAAGGCAGTCATAGTCATCTTCAAGTAGAAAGAAGCATTCAGAGAGAGAATAACTCTTCGTACTGTGCTGATGCATAGCAAGTGCCTGGTGTGTTAGGGACACTGGCTTCTCAGTAGAGGGGATGTCTGAGATTTTCTTCCACTTTTCTCCAAATTCTGTTCATTCCTTTCCACAATGTGCTGGGGAACTTTTCCCAGCTGGCAGAGATCAGTGAGTAACAAAAGTGAATTTAGGCTTGGATTTTCTGTTCCTGTAGGTGGTAGAAAGAAATCTTTTAAGGGAGAAATACTTTGGCTTTGAGTAAAATTTCATCTGATGTGTATTTTATGGAAGAGACTGTAGTTAAATTTTTACGTAGGTATCTGTCTACAGCTCCTAATTATGGTATTATCAGTTACAGCCCTGAGATAGAAATAGTGCTGATTTCCCATTGCACAGCACAACATGGAGGAAGTTGTGTATGGTTTATGTACCTTTACTTCATTATGAAATTTGATTAACACACCTAGATAAAATAACATATTTTGGTTTGAAGATCTGTCAATCTTTATATGAACCTTAGTGAGTGGAAAATTCATGGGAGTTACATCACTTAAAGCATATCCACCTTCTCTTAACAGAACATTCACCCTTCCTTTCTTTCTCATTAATGTTAATTCTAGTGCATGCACTTCACTCATCAAAGTGGGCAGTACAGATAATTGACTTGAAGAAGGATTAAATGGAAATCCAACACAGAGCAAGCTGTTGAGTTTTGCTAAAGTATAAATATATTGTAGTTTAATCTACAAATACATTTGTAGATTTTCTGTGTAGCTAATAACATGTCTTAATTTAATGACTTGACTGCAGCACAGCTGGAAGACTTAGGAGTAGTGACAGTGGTGGTCGCTACTTCACTTCAGTCCTACTTCTCCTGAAGCTTACCAGCTACACAGGTGCTGTATAACCACTATAAATTAGAGCAATTTAACCAGGGCTACTTTTCTTTTGGCTTAGTATGCATGACTGTAAAATGTGAGAGGCTGCTTTTGTGCTGCAGGGCAATTCTTCTGTCTGGCCAGGTAGCCTGTAAGAAGGTGTTCTGGCAAACCATCAGGCTTGAGATCAAGGTGCCTGTGAGGTGAAGCTCTGGAGATGACTACACTGTGAAACCACATTGAACTTACTGGAGTAGGAATTGTAATTGAGGCTGAGGCTTTTCCAGTGTGTTCATAATTTGAGCATCCAAACCTAATGTTAATGCAGAATGCACACCCATTACAAACAGACAAGCTAAAACTCTACATCACTTAAGACGTGTTGCCTGGAGCCACAAGTACCTGGAGCTTATGACTGGAAGCAGGGTGCATTCAGGCCAGTATCCCAGTTACTAATGATGCTCACAAGGAAGTGAAGTTACTTTTAGTTCTCAGATTGGTAATTTATTGTCACTGTCTTGGTATAAACTGAGAGTGAGTAGAAGGATCTCTTGCCTTAATTCCTGTCTGAAACATTGTTTGCTTGAAAACTAGGGGACCAGACAGGTGATGAAAATGTCACACAGATGCTTAAGAGGGCTCACGACTGCAGGAAGACAGCTGAAAATGCAGCAAAAGCCTTGCTGATGAAACTGGATGGGAGCTGTGGGGGAGCCTATGCAGTCACAGGCTGTAGCGTGCAGCCCTGGGAGAGCCTGTCCTCCAACAGCCACACCAGGTAACTGCAACTCTTCTGCTCTCCTAATCTCCTAATCTTTGATTCCAGACAAAAGGTATGTTCTACTGTATTTACTGAGATACCTCCCCTTACCTCAGTCCTTTGGCTTCTGTGCTTTGATTTGTAAGTCACCATGCCTCAGTGGTCTAATTGTCTTTGGACTTTGAGCAGCTCCAGCCAAGAAGAGTTTTGTATAAATTTGTTGCAAATGGGTAACTCAGAACTTTGATCTTTCTCATAAAGGGCAAAACCATTATGTTTGTTTTACTCCAGCGACTTTCTTACTGTTTTATTGGAACTCAAATCATGTTCTTGTTACTCATATCTGTTGTGTGCTGACAGCATGGATGTGCAGAGAACTGGAGATCTGAAACTTGCTTTCACTGGCATTTTGGAGTGCTTAAGAATTGTTTTCTAAACATTGCAAATCTAGCCATTCTGTTTTAAACCGTTTCTTGTCCCTTCTTCTTCCTTACCCTTTGCACCCCTCCAAATTATTCCTTACCGTCCTGTTCTTTTCACTCATGGTGTGGAATAGATTGGATTTTTCCAGGAAAGAGTGGATACTGCAGTTTTTCTGAAGACCTATAAAATAATAAAACATAGATGAGCTATTATTGCAGAAGTGTTCCAGTTCAAACATATCTGCCAGCAGCTTAATTTTGAGTTTTTGCCTGCCTGTGGTGTAATTGTATTCTGCAGTAAATATGTGTGCTTGCGTATGGATACAAATTTGGCAAGTGTTCTGGACAAATATAGATGAACGTTTTTCTCTTTAAAAGTTATTTTTGTTTCTCAGATTTGCTCTAAAACTTCATTTTAATTCAGTTATTCAGTTTTCCAGCCAGTTCTTTATTCAAATGCTGTCCTTTTTTTTTTTTTTTTGACACTTCAGAAATTTATTTTAGTACTGTATCATTTCCTCTTCTTGCTGATGCCTCCTCCAAAGGATCTTATTCCCTGCCGTATGACTGGCATGGAATAGCTAAAAAAAGGAGCAAAAAGGTAATCTGAGGGAAGAGGGTCCTAATGTGAGGTGAATTTATATGTTATTTTATTCAGAGATGTTTTCTGGTGCAATCTCAGTGCAAGAAAGCTGTGTCTTTACATAGAAATGATTGTGGCAGCATCTGTGCTAGTAAGCACATTGATCACACTTTCTAACAAAAGCATTTAAACCAGGCTTGGAAAGAAATTACATGAAGCTGTTTCAGGCTCTTGGCTTTGTCTTAGGCCATATCTACACCTGTTTGTGAACATGTTGTCTGTGTCTACATGTAGTAACACCTGTACCTAAGCCAAGCTCATTTCCTATTCTGTTGTTTGAAAGGGTCATTTTCAGTTTTTCAGAACTACCTCAGTGTTGTTGTTCCTTGTGAGATATGTGGCATGTAGTCAAGGCATAGTAATTTTTTTTCTTGAAAACAGTTCAAGCAGTTTCCAGTATTGACAGGGAGAAACTGTGGGGAGAGGGATTGTTCCTGTTTCAGTGTTTTCTTTCCTAGACTTGCAGTGAAAGTGTTTGGTAGGAATGTAATCTCTACAGTCCTTGCTTGCTTTAGCAGAATTTTTGGGAGGATAAGAGAGGAAGGATAAGAGTCTGTGTCTGTGTTCATTGGTGGTCAGCTGGACCTGTGTGTATGTGTCCCTGTAAGGGGTTGGCTCAGTAGATAAAAGTTTCAGCTGAGTATGTTTAAAGTGGCATAGGATTTAAAATTTCATCAGGATAAGCTATGTCATGAATGAGAAAATGCAAATGTAATGTTCTTATATGAAAGAGATGTTTTAAATTGAGCCATTATTATCATTGTAGTATTTTTTTCTGGTGTGGAGCAACATATTGTGCTGAATTAGGTAACTTCTACAATTTCTTTTTATATATGTGGAACATAGGAGATTAAAGCTGTTGTTACTCACCCAGAGGGCACACAGCAGGGCAGGAATTTGTGACATTGGCACCCTGATCTGATTGTTGCTTACAGATTGTTATCCCTCTCCCCTCCCCCATGCCCAAAGTAGTTTATCTTTGCCTAGGCATACATGTTCAATGAAAACATTTTTGAAACTTCAGCTTCTCCAGAAAGTATAAATCTTCTCTTCTTTCTGTCCGTTGCATTCAAGTGACACGTGGTTAGAGGTGTTCTCAGATTTTTTTTACCCTATCTCAAAAGAGAGGAATCCCCTCTTCAGCTTACAGACACAGACATTGTGCTACCCCATTGATGGAAAACCTCTCTTGGTTCAAAAGGCATACACTTTTCTATGTTTATATCACAGAGCCACAGAAATCAAGTTTGGAAGATACCTTCAAGTTCATCCAGTCCAACCATCACCCCAGTACCACCATAACCACCCCTAAACCTTATTCCCAAGTGCCACATCCAGATACCTCTTGAACACTTCCAGGGATGGTGACTCCACTGCCTCTCTGGACAATTTATTCCAATGCCTGACCATTATGTCAGTGAAATTTTTTTTCTAGTACCTAATTTGAACCTCTTCTGGCACAATTTAAGGTCATTTCCTCTCACCTCTAGTGAGTGCTATGTGAACCACCCCCCACTTGCAGACCACTGTGAAAATATTTTTACAGTATTTGATTGAAGCATACTATGAATCTGCAAAACAGATTTTTCTTGCCTTCGATGTTTCAGTGTTGCAGGCTTTTAGTTGCAGATGTGTATTGCTGCCTTTTCCCTTTGAAATTAAATTAATAAAGTGGTAGTAGGATGATGAAAACTATCCTTCGCTGACACTTGTGACAAGTGACTAATTCTCCCTGTTGTTTGAAATCCTGTAGAATATGGATTTACAGTGGAATTGTTGACCCATCTTGGGCTTTGAAATTTCAGATGAGATTCTGAATCAAATCACTGAACATGTTACCAAGAGTAAGTGCTTGGTGAGCCACTAGTGACAAGTGGTTAAAGACTGTAAAATGGAACAACTGAAATGAAAATAAATGAAAGGCAATGAAAGAGCATCTAAATTCATTTGACTAGCAGCAGCACCACAATAATGTTGCCAATTCCAACATTGCCATGTTTTTGAAAATAGAAATCAGTTTGCAATGTAGTTGGAAGTCATAATTATTTTAAATGGACAGAAACTAAGTATAGAACATACACTGCCAACAAGATTTGACTGATTGCACCTTGGGAAGGAAACAAAAGGGAAGAAGCCCAGTTGTAACGCTGACTGAAAATGTTGTATTTTATTCCCTGCTGTGCTAGTAAGCCCAACCTTACATCTAGGTTCATGGGAGGACAGATTTGGTCCCTTATATGCAAAGGCAATTCTTTTCACTATTATGCAGTGTCACAAAATATCTGAACTCAGTCAACAGTAGGAATATATCTCTCATCAGAACCATCTCAGGTTTCAGATAATTTGGTGACAGACAAAATTATCTTGGCTGAGGCATGCAAATAAGTTATTTGGAAATGTCCAAATAGATATCTCAGCATTATCTGTGTAACATTTTGTTGCTGGACTGAAGCAGTCTGAGAAGGAAGCAGGGCAGTTTACCAAAGGTTCTGGTATTAGCTGTTGTTTGTCCTTTGCCTGTTTGGGGTATTTTTCAGTTTCTCAGGAAGTGAAACTGGCATTGTGCTATCCCAGATCTCAAACCACAGTGTTCAGCTAGAAAGTGTTTGGGCTATGTGTACTGTGGATCAGCTGCATTCTTTAAAGCATTAGGTTGTGTGTAGGTATTCAAGCAAGTTCGTGGATTCAGTTCTGACAATGTTAATCTCAGTTCTACCAACTTTATCCCCACACCATTGCTTAATTGCAATTATATTAATTAATTGACTTGATTTTTAACAGATAAAATTATGCTCATCTAGGGTTTTATGGATACATTTTTGTAGTGTGCAGAAACTACTCACAGAGAAGCACTGCTGAAAGCCTCTTTTTTCTCCATCCACCTCATGTTATACACACACTCATGCTAGCAAATAAGACTGACATTACACTGTACCAGCCTGTGTATATTCCACAAATCGATGTGAAAATTAATTTGACATCACTCAGGCATGACATCATCATAAAAGACTCAAGGAATGAAACAACTGTGAAGAATATTTCTTGTTCTCATACCGCATCCGTGAGAATGGGCAGATTGATGTTGTATTCCCTCCAGCTGTGATGAAACTGTGATCCTTTCTCTGTCCTTACCTAAACACTTGAGAAACAAGAAACTGCGCATCTTTTGCAACAGTTTCCTCTGGTTTTTGTTTGGATGCATTATACTATAAATGTTTGCCTTTGTCCTGATTGCTGTTCAGAAGGGAGGGCAATATCAAAAATTCAGGATGAAGTGCTCACCAGCTGTCACCCCTGAAGAGACTAGTAGTGGACCATCACTGTGGCTGTGGAGAGCTGTTTAGTGGGGTTTTTGGGGCAGCAGACCCTGGCAGAGTTGCTGGGGAGATCAGAAACACTGCAGTGCTGTTTCTGTCCCTTCTGCCCCAGCTGCTTCTAGTCTTTTGGGTGGGCATGTGCTGCTAAGTGCAGCAGGAGGCAGAAGGTTCTTGTCCTCTTGTGTGCTAGCTGAAATACAAGTTCCTTGCTGAGCTCCCTCCAGCTTCTAAAAAAAAAAAGTAAAAAAAAAACAACTAGAAGAAGAAGAGCAGCTTGCTAGCAATTCACCAGAGGAGCCAACTCAGCTGCAGACAGGCAGGCAGGCAGCCAGGACTGAAGTAAAAGCAGCCTGAGTATCACTGGCAACAGCCCAGACTGCCTTCCTCAGTTTGGACTGCATTCCCCTAACATATATGTGCATAGCTGTGGGTCTTCGAGGGCCAAAATTTGTGAATATGCATGAAATATGAGGTTCAGCTCAACATAACAATAAACTTTCAGCGTTTTTTTGCTCAGGTTTCATTTGCAGCAAGAAGGCTGGGTTTTCCTTCATTTTCAGGCAAAAACTGAGATGAGGTCTTTGTGACCCAAATTTGAAGAAGACTTTTAAAGCTATCCTTCCTCCAACAACAGCTGTTTTACATTTAATCCAGAAAAGCTGTGCAATTGCAGTCTTTGGGTGCTGAGGAAGATATTTACAATATGACATCAGTACAGAATTAAGTACTTTTCACATTGTCTATCCTCATTATTTTTATATAAATATCTAATTCAGCAAGATGCCTTTGGGCTCAGTAAAGCAGGATTTAGTAAGTGTTTTGGGTTTTCTAATCAAGAAGTAGTATGAACAAAAATTTGTTTCAGAAACCCAGAAAGGGTTTCTATGTATATAAGTGCTGAGTGCTCTCTCGCTCCACTGCAGAAGGAAATGCATGAAAACAAAAGCAGAGATGAATTTACAGTTGTGTAGACTATAGCAGACAGTTCTTATCCCTCAGAAAAGGAGGGAATCATGTGAAATTAACATAGAACTGTAGTAAAGAGCTGTAATATGATATTTCATGAGGATGAAGGATTTTGAGAAATCTTGGTAGACCTGCCAATTTTCTATCTTCTCCAGGGCTGTGCTTCTTATTTGTGGGAAGATGGGCAATTATTTGAAGCGCTTTAAAATCAATGTAGCTTTAGCTGAATTAGAAACAAAGGAAAGAGAAAAATCAAGCCTATCTTGATAGGCTTCCCCATTGCACATGCATAATATTTTAGGACATCATCCTGGCTCTCACACCATCTAGCGGGTTTTTTCCTTAGTATAAAAATGTTGAACAACAGTGCAATTTGATACAGAAAGTGATTTATTCCCTTGCTGGTAACTGAGATCATCTAGCATTCCAGACAGGCACAGTTAATGGATGACTTATCCCTCACCCGGCAGCTGATTACAGGACCTCAGGAGACAGCAGGGAGTTTTGAGTGAGGCTATAGAAACAACATGGCATTTTATTTTCCTTTTGGTGTTATTGCAACAAGATTCAGCCCTGGAATGCTACAGCTGTGTCAGTCTGGGCCCCCTGCAGCACTGGCATGCAGGGAGGTGGGTAGGCTGCACTCAGCCACCATAGCTCTAATGATATTATTACCCCTATCTGCAATCTCTGTGTGTAAACACTTATGGGGCGGAGTAATGGACCCTCATTTGCTCAGAAGATACACCAAGTCTTTCATGATGACTTTTTATTAGAAGTCCTGCTGCTCCATTGGTTAGTTTTAAATCACTCTAACCCTGAAGGAATGCTGAGGAGTATACCTTCACATGAACTGAAAGTTCTCCTGGCATCTACCAGTGGATTTTTCATTAGATTGATTTCTAAAAGTATCCATTAAAATGTCTGAGGTGATAACTGGTACATTCATCAGCAGAGATAGATCAAGTCTGGGTTCATTCTTTTTTCTTAGCAGATGCTTCTATTCAAAGATGAAGACACAGTGTCTGAGCAGCTTGCTGTGCTGTTATTGCTAAGAAGTCTTAAATAGCTTTTTTTCCCTTTTTGAATAAGAAAAAATCCACCACTGTTTTTCAGAAGACACCACTTCAGATAAAAATTCGGTTAGACATCACAAAATATCTGGCTCTGAAGAAAAGTTGTCACATGATTCAATTTTCTTCTTTTCTTCTTCTTCTTCTTAGAGAATTAATTCCTTTTCTGAATTTGTCATACCTCACATTGCAGTGTCCGGTCCATGCTACATCTGTGTCCTTTCTATGAGCTTTTAAGTAAGACTCAGATGCGTGATGAAGTATTGGGAGGGTGTTTGATGTAAAAATTAAGATTTTGTTTCAAATGTATTTTTTCTAATTCTGTTCTTTCTCTTTCCAGTACTACCAGCTCAACCGCAAGCAGTTGTGACACGGAGTTTACGAAGGAGGATGAGCAGCGGCTGAAGGATTATATTCAGCAGCTAAAAAACGACAGGGCAGCAGTGAAACTGACAATGCTGGAGCTGGAAAGCATCCACATTGATCCCCTTAGTTATGATGTTAAGCCACGTGGAGACAACCAGAGGCTGGACCTGGAAAATGCAGTCTTGATGCAGGAACTCATGGCAATGAAGGTATTTTATTCATAACTGAGAGGGGAGCTGCTCTGCTGGCAATGCCACTGTGTCGCAAAACATGCTCAGTCACACACATGGGAGGCTTTGATAGTGGTCACTAGGTAATAAAGGATAACTTTGTTGAAACACATTATCTGGACTGAAAATCCAGTAGTCAGAAAGCGGCAGAAGGTAGTGCATTAACAGATGAGCTATGTGTGTTCTGAATTAGGAGGATTTCATCTGTGTCTCTAAACTTGGAATGCTCTTCTTGACAAACCAGATGCTCTCTGAGAGATATGGCAGCTGAATTGCTCGAGGATGACCAAAAACCATGATTCAGCACTTCCCAAGAGATAGTTCATTATTTACAAGCTTGCAAACGTGCATCATGAATATTTGTGAACTGAAGCAGAACAAATTCAGCTGCTTTTAATATTGGTGTGGGAGGAAGAATGGTCTGTCAGATGTCATCCCTAATGCTCTCTGGCAGTTGGTCACAAGTCCTGAGCTGTTCTAGGCATTGTGTTGCAATCTGTAGCTCAGAGACTGAGCAAAGGGTAGGGGGTGTAGTGACTTGCATTAACAGAGGGTTTTGGGGAAAACCCTGGTTTTTATGTCCAGCTCTTAAGATGTGATCTTGAAAAGCTGATCTCTACTGACCAGGTGTAGAGCTTACATCATTTTAAGTGTGTCTTCTGTATTGATTTTGAGAGGTGAACTAAAACATAGAAGCATACCAAAGGCAATACAAGTGTATGTCTGCATTTAGAATTTGTCTGATTTGGTTCAGTTTAAGTTTAGCTTCTCTATTTTAGCAAGTGCTAATTTAGCCAACTAATTGCTGACATGTCAGGTGATGGTATTGAGTGGGACAGCAAATCCTATTAGTTTCATGAGCTTCTAGAGTTATAGATTTTTGTTAAGATGTGCTGCTTCTGGCTAAGTGGTAACCTGGTGATGATAACTATGTTCTTAGTGGTGCTGCTTTTCCATGATGACAAATATAGTTTTGCAATAATGCATTCATTATTCACAGTTCAGAAAAGATTGCTTGCTAGTGATTGGGAGCTGTAAAATTATGTAATTATTTGAATACATTGTGACCAACAGCAATATATTCCCCACAACTAAAGCATTCAAGATGTACTGTAAGATGTTGGTAGATAATCAGATGTGTATTTCAGATATCACACTTCCTTCTCCTTTTTTGCATCCAGATCTTCCCTGAAATCTCTTGTACGCCATTCTTACCTCTATTTTTCAATTTTAACTTACTTTATTTTCCTAATTTATTTTAATTTAAAGGTAAGGGCAAACTGTGGAGCTGTATCCCTTGTGAGTAATGGCCTTGCCTTGCCTGACTGTCAGGAACACCAGCAGTTGCATATCATAATTTCTGGTACACTTTTGAGTGCTGGTAATTCTTTTGTTCACACAGCAGTCATCTAACTTGTTTTTGACACATGGCCCGTTTGGCTGGACCTGGCACATTGGGTTTTCACTGCAGGAATTGCCTCTGGAAGAACATTTTCTTCTTGATTGGGTTGTGTGGAGTGCATACAGAATAGACACACATTTTGCATAGGTGTGTGAAGTTACCTTCAGCCCTTTGCAGTACAGAGAAACTGACAGTACTGTTACTTATTGGTGTTACCAGTATGTGGACGGGACGTGCCTTGGCTCGCCTGGCCCTCGCTGCCGGACCAAAGAGCGGCTGCTGGGGTGTTTCACCCCAGAGACACTTTTGGCCAGCTGGCTGCTGCTGGGCCTCTGAATTCAGCAACTCCTAACAGAACCTAACAGACTGTACCAGAACTCTCACAGAAACAGAATTCCAGCTGATTCTCTGGCCCGTGGTTGCTGGCTCCTTTCACCTGAGGGAGGNGAGTTTTTCATTGTAATTTCTTGTGCTTTGCTGAAATTCACAACTGCAGGAAAGCCTTATGTTTCTGAAACAGACATTGTGAAAACTCAATTGTGAAAACTTGGAATTTGTCAAATGTGTTACCTATCAGCTTTCATGGTTACTGCTTGGGTCTGCATTACACCTCCCCGTCTGTTTGTCAGGCTAGAACAGAGTTGAACCTAAGGTCAGGACTCATTTTGGCTTTCTGAGTATATTTTTTGTATCAATTATTTGAAACATGTATTTTACACAGAACAGCATATGCATCTGCCTCCTTCTGAGACAAACAGAGAATTTAGGTTTCCTTACAGTATTTTATTTAACTTGAAGCAGATGGACTGCAGAAGACTTCATTGTTTAGCATTTTCAATTTGTTCTCTCCCTTCTATGTTCTTAGCAAGGGTCAGACAGCTGGACCAAGCTACTCAATGATTTCCTGCGTTGCTGGGTTTTACAGTCCTCCGACTGTCTTCCCAAAACTTGCTTCTGTGATGGAATCTCTGCCCCATCTTTTGGCACTTTCCATTTCTGATTTTCAGTAAAAACTGATCACCTCATCCGTTTGAAATACCTTTACAACAGTAGTTCTTCATTATTAATTAGGCAGTTTGAGGGTTGTTTCTCTGCTGCCCTGTTTATTATTATTTTTTTACTGATCCAGAGCGTAAGGCGTAGTGGTCTGCCAGTACTCCTACAAAATTCAATTCTTTGCTTCAAGCAATAATTAACCATGTTTCCAAATACATTCTCGTCCATGGTTTGTCGTCATTGAGTAGTCTTGCTTTGAGGTCAGTTGTTGTCATGCCCCAGTTAGCAAGGAGATTACTTCTGATGGGTGTAAATAATTCTTGGTTTACAGCCTTTGTGCATTTCAAAGGACTTAATCTAGATAAGAAGTCTCAGCTTTCTACACTGATAATTTTTCCTCTTTTGTGTACAGGTGTTGATAATGTTGCTCATGATGTGCTTTGAGACTACAGTCTCCTGGTGGAAAATGTTAAGAATTCCATTGTCCACCTTTGTTACAGCCCTTCATCCTCTTACAGATTTGTACAGTGAAATACAGTTAACGAGAGCATGACATTTATCTGCTGTGATGTTTGTTTTAATTCTGAAGGCTGGTACATCCCACCTTGTTTACTGTGGTTCTCCTGTAGTCATGACTTTTTGTGACTTTAAACACTTCTTGCCACATTAGAGTCCTGTGTGACCAAATAGAATATAGATTTTGATTTTGAGAATTCTATGGTGTTTCTGATTATTTTGAATCAGAAGTTTTTTATTTTCGTTCAAGTTTTTGCCCAAAATCAGGATTACAGTATGATTGCAAGTACAAAATATCCCTCAATATTAAATTAATTAGTCTCAAAGTAACTGCTGGGTTTGATACCTGAAACTTGTGAATTTGCATGGATTGTTTTAAGTCTTCTGCAGTCCCCTAGAAGAGGGACACTTATTACCTCATCCTTCAGGGTTTTATTTAGTAAATGCTGCTTGTGCTCACATTCTGAAGATGAAGGTGTGTTAAACTGCAAAAATGCTTCACAGTAACCTGTAGCTGGAAGAAAGGGGAAATATTAAATATACAAACGTGGCACTGTCATTTCAATTAAATTTAGATGCAGTCTTTAGAAAACATATTTTCATGGAAAAAAATTGCTGCATATTGACTCTCTAAGTAAGCCTGAACTACTTGAATTTTCCCAAAATGGCTGCTGCAACTCTGCCTCACACATTGCATGGGTCCATACCACAATCCTCAACTGCAGTTCCAACCATCTTCAGCCTTTCCATTCCCTCCTGTTCCTTCTCTGTGAGCCTCTGTAAGACTCTGGCTGATACAAGTTTAACTTTTCCCCTGCTTTGTTTTTGCTTCTTTATTTCCAAGTCACATTGTTTTAAAATAAGAAAAGTAACATATGGGTGGTGCATGATATGTCTTTTGGGACAGGATGCAAACTGCTGAATTCATATATGATGATCTAAGCTTACTGTCTTCATAAACAAAGGAGTTAAACATTGATCTTCAAATTTATTTTGAGCTTGGATATATTAAAATAAGTTGAAATTATAAAAATAAAGTAAGTTAAAATCTTTGCATGATGAGAAAAACCTGTTCTACAGATAAATTGTTGTAGTGGATAAATTCACCTTTTTATATTAGGAAATAAGTGTCCTTTATTTCTGGGCTGAATTTCCCTAGCTTCATCCTCTAGCCAGGAAAGATCTTGTCATGACCATCCCACACAGACAGCCGAAAGTATCTTTTATTCATATAAGTGTCAAAATACTCTGTTCAAATTACTTCTCAGCCTTCACTAAGAAGGCTAAGTAGATTAATGGCTTTAGAACTAGAGGTTTAAGAAGTTAAATGAATACACTTGAGTATATCAGACCATTCAGTTCAACTTCTATAACAAAATTTCCCTATCATTATTTATCAGTATTATTTACATTTTTTACTGTTGACAGAGGCAATTAATGGTAAGTTTGCCTAACAACTAAATTTGTGTGAACCACATTGAATGAAACTGGTTGTGCTTCTAACCTTCAGTTCACAAACAAGCAGATGAATAAATCAGTGACTTCAAAGCTCATACAAACCTTTGCAAGCCCCTCAGGGTTTTTAAGATATGGATTTTATTTTTGCATGGTTCTGAATAAGCCAATGATTACCTGTGATGGTAGTAACTGTGATACACCTGTGTGCACTGCTTATTCTTAAATCAGACAGCAGATTTTTGGCAGGAACTTAGATTCCCTTCAACATAAAAAGTTTGTCTAAATACGTGTAAAGATTTGTTTTTGTATAACTTTTGTTAATAATGGCTAAAATATGAACAGCATTATTTTTGAACAGTAAAGCAAGATGCCTCTGTTATTTTTGTGATTAGGGGCTTTTTGGGGTTGGTTCTTATTTTTCTTTTAATAAATAGTGACTTGTTCCTAGGCTGGCCACACAACAAGANTCTGTCTTTCAGAGGTTTTTACACAGTGAACAAGAGAAATGTAATACAGAAAATGTCTGCCTGAGCTTAGTATTCACCCATTAAGTGACCTAAGGCAAGGCAAGCTAAAGAGTGGAAACATGATTCTGGGTTGAGGTTTGGTTTTTTGGTGGGTTTTTTGTTTGGTGTTTTTGTTTGTTGTGGTTTCTAGGGGTTTTTTGTTTTTTGTGGGTTGTTTTTTTTTTGTTTGTTTGGTTTTTTGTTTGTTTTTTGGGTTTTTTTTGGGGGGGTTGTGTTTTTTTTTTTTTTTTTTTT